>JANVCJ010090838.1:0-18468 GCA_026413505.1 Epizoanthus ramosus
GAGATCCTAAAGCTATACAGTTATTGTAGTCATAAAGCTATACAGTTTTTGTAATCGTAAAGGTAACGACAATGAAGCGACATTACTAGTCTAATATCTGGATATAAAGTTGGATTTTAATCTGGCTTTGAATGCATCAATGGACGACAGCAACTTAAAGTCTGATTCAAGCGAATTCCATATTTTGGCTACAGATGGATCATTTCAATTTTGTAAAGAACCTCAACACCTTTGGTTAAAGACACAGTATGAATGTTGAGCAACACGCTAGACATCCAAACATGGTCAAGTCCATGAGGCCACTTTCTTAATAATGTGCTGACCTAGCTGGATATACATAAATGAGCGACCATTTTCCATGTGTCATTGCGAATATATATATATTTCGTGTACGAATTTTGTGGAGAATGCTTACACACACGGATATTAATAGATAAGTTCTTTAGTGCAAACAATTCCAACTACAAATGACGACATACCGCGGCGGATCATAGAATTAGGGTTACTCGCCCTTATCCTTTTTTATGCCTGTGCTATTTTATTATTTATAAATTTGCGGCCAATTTTATGAAATATATATTACTTAATCAGAGTCACAGTATTTTACAAATGGCAGTTATTGGCTGACATCACTTGTCTATTCGTCTTTGGTATTTTGTATGTGTGTCAGATACATGATGAGTTATACCAAGCGACGTAATAAAGTGTTCAACAAATAACTATGTAAGCTTATAACGCATAGCAATTGGGGCAAGTTAACAAAGAATACAACACAACTTTACGTGATTGTGTATGTAAAATATTAAAAATTTGAGGATAAAGATAAAATCATAACTGTTTTAACAGAACAATGGCCTAGGTTTCACGCTTAGCTTGCCATCATCCGTTCAAAAGGAATGTTCTAAACCGTTCTAGAGATCACGGGTGGCTTAAAATTAGTTGCATATAAGTGATCTTTCAGAATACATAGCCCTAACCCTAACCCTACCGCAAGACAAAGCTTACATTGTTAGCATCTATTTTTATCATACATTTGCCCTGAAGCTGATATTTTCAGTTTCCAAACATAGGTAGTTTAGCGACATTTTGTGGTTTGAAAATCTAGTAGACTGAACCGCAGAAGACAATTATAAAATCATGTTCATAAAACTTTGTGTTAGTTTATTATAAATTAGCTCATAGAAACTGATATTCTATGTTAAGGAATGAACTGAAGGCATCTACTTCTCTTCCAACATCATATCCGAGTACAGTCGAACCCCGATATAACGATCCCCGGTTTAACTAAGTCCCCGTTATAACGAAGCATTTTTTTTTGGGCCCGTCAAAATTACAGTAATTTGTATGGGTAAAAACCCCGATATAACGAACCCCGTTATAACGAAAACCCCGGTATAACGAACCATATTGTAGATCCCGAGGCCACATTTTACCCCGATATAACGAAGTTCACAAAACAAGTACAAGTATTCTGACATACTGCACCGGAAATTTCCAGAGTTTTATTTGTTCTTTGTCTCAATCACGTGCAGATTACATGTCAGAAGCATTGTCACCGTTGTTTTATCACGTATAATAAATCAAATAAGGATGGTCCAACAATTACGTGTCATTGGTAATTTTGTCTGTTATCAAAACCCCAGTATAACGAAGTTTTGCGTATTTTTTCAATAACTTCGTTATATCAGGGTTTCGGTTATAACAAACCCCCATTATAATGAAGTAATTTGTCCGGTCCCTTGGCACTTCGTTATATCGGGGTTCCACTGTACATGTCTGAATGCTTCAAATCAGAAACTGAATGCATACATGTTTACTGATTCACACCTGGCCTCACTTGTTCAAAGAGTAGTACCTAGCACCTAGCACTAGCACCAGCGGATATATCCTTATCCAATTGATAAAATAAGCTGAATAGTTAACAGTTATCCACTGGATAGTATTATCCACAGTTTGAACAGCCAGGACCTGTTTTTATTTTGTGTCAGTGAACTTTATTATATGTTCTATATATGTCATGGCAGTTTACTATCATTAGATATGAGATGATGTCAGAATACCTCTTCAACTTATCAACAGTTATACTCACTGTGTAATTATCATTTCCATGGCAACCCTTTAGTACCTCAAGTGCACCCTGCTTTTAACATTCATCATATTTTCTGTGCAAAAATGAGTTCAGTATCCCTCTTTTGTTATTATTTTATTGTTACTGGCACATCAAAAAGCTTTTGACAAATTTTAAAATTTAAAATTCTACTGTTAAGTTTTGTTGTCACTTTAATAACTATATACCAAATTAATTAATATGTTGTGAATTTGCATCCTAACCTTGTTCTTTCTTTAATTACACTACAATCTCATTTAAAAATATCACATTACCATGGCAGTGATCTTACACATACACCAGTCGAACTGCAAACTGGATAAAGATTTTTATGAAGTGGGCCTCTGCATACAAAAAAGATGTAAACATCAATAAGGTGTTGAATCCCCAAGGGCCATGATAAACAGTCTGTGGAGGACTCCAGGAACAGGCTTAGGAAGAACATCGACACTTTTCTCTAAAAATCTAAAGCAAGAAACAATGACTGAATGGGAATGCAAATTCCACCAGATCCTCACATATTGAAGTGCAGTCCAAGAAGGGTTACCTTCCTTTTCCCAGTGTTCAATTTTAACAACTGCCAGGTTGTGTTCAGTCAATATAATGGCAGTGTTGTGGTCTGTACATTGAGGGCACTACTCTGTATTCGGCGAGCTGGCCAACTCCCTTAACTGCTGAACCCTGGTACTGCATGTAAACAGGTAGCTGAAAAGCACTTTGGAGAGCACCCGTATATATCTGTGTCTAGTCTGTATCTATCTTTATCAAAACGGCAAACTGTGTCAGAATAGTTCTGCAGCCAATCCATAACTTCATCAATCCAGACTGTGATTTGCCGATTTAGTACGTTGTTTTAGTACACTTTAGCAGTCTGATGACTGTTTCTAATGTACACCAAACACAGTACTCACCATGTAATCTTCATGTTTGTGTGTTCTCTGCAGACCGTCTGTTATCCTCGGCGTCACCAACCCTTTCTTTGCCAAGACATTACAACACTGGCCTCATGTCGTTAGAATAGGAGAAATGTCCAATTTAGGTGAGTTTGTGAATGCAGATGTCTTAATAATTATTGCACCAGATAAGAACTACATGAATTTCTTGACTGAATCTAGTGCTGTTTGTTTACATTTTTCGTGATTATGTATACAATCATGTACATATGTAATGTACTGCAGCCACTCTTACCCTAACCAGGCAACAGTTACCTGTATGCCAAGCACAATTAACAACTCATGTTTGCTACTTTCACTTATTACAGTGATCAGTACGTATATAGTCTTCGTTTACTACCAGTAAAGCTAATGAGAAGAATTTGTTGGTCCATCACTGCAAGAAAGTTTGCTGTAGGTGATAAGTTTCTTTATTTGTGTCGAATGTGGGTCTGTTTTTATACGATCAGTATTATAAGGAACAGCTGGATGTAGCCTCCCAACAGGCTCTGCTAGGGATAAATGGGAAAGTGGGGGAGGGAGGGGTGGGGGAGGGAGGGGTGTGGGAGAAGAGGAAGAGCATGTCTGGATCTATTGTTCTCTAGCATACATACGTTCACCAGTGGCCAGGATTTTGTGACTGGTCGAACAGCCTATGACAGCAACACGCCATTGTGATGGAGTGTAACGGATATCTGAATTTTTATTTCAAATGTTGGCGATTGGCAAAGGTAATTTATTTACACACGGAAATGCAACTCTCTGGCAACCTTATTGCCATTTGCACGTATGTACTGAAATAAGTATTTTTGTTACCCTCGCTTGTATTTTTATTTGTATTGCCATTTATAGGGAACCATTTATGATACAAAATATTGAAATTCGCTCAGTTGACATTTAACGTTTGTAGTTGTTTTCTTCCCAGTGTCACCGCGATAAATAAATTTTACTTTACTATACTTTTGGTTTGTAGTTGATTGTGGCTGACAGTTGATGTTATTCTGAAACCAGAGCAGAACCTGAATGATGACCAAGTAGCTCAAAAACGTTTGTTTCAAAAACAACTTACATCACAGATGAACTTGTTTATTATTATTTAACATAATTATCAAATACCGACTTCAACTTCTTTTAATCACAAAGATGGCTGCTTTGCATTTTATTTGTTTCACAAAGTTCTGCTCGAATCATTTTGCTTGCTTGACTTTCAAAAACACTCACCTCTGGGTCTTTTCCAATAGACACAGTTGTTGCACTTTAATTATATATTCTTAAATTCAATAATATTTTTGGCCAGTGCTCGTGCTGCCACACAAACAAACCAATGAACTTCTGGTGAGCACTGATTGGCTTAATGTCTTCACTAGATACGCAGTTTTCATAATGGCGGACAACGCAAAGTATAAAAAGATATGTTTCTCTATCTGAAGATGGCGTACCTAGAGGTTTACTACTAGGCCGAAAACCAGAAAACAAGAACGTAATTCAACTGCGAAGATTTCTTGGCCTGGCTTTCATGTACAATCGTTGATGCCATCAGCCGTTATGAAAGTCATTTAAAACAATGGAACCTTGCTGGTTCTAGACCATGCAATGGAGGTCTCCGAGGACCTACGGTTTATCATCCTTATCCGAGAAGATTTGCAAGTCTAACCATTTGCAGATGTTAAAGCATTAATTAGCTTGATGTTGATCATATTTAGAACTTAATCGATTGAAAGATAAAGTCTGGCCACATTCATGGGTACACCATCAAGCTCTTACACGATGGCAGTTTGAATTTGTTTTCAATTTTTTCAGATATACTTTATTAAGGGGTCGTTGACAATGTTGACATTTTCTCAAGCATACAAACCGTACACTTTTTTTGGTACACCCACTGCCCCCTCCATCCGAAAGTGTACATAAAAAATGTTGAGATTCTAACATCATCAGAAATGCACAGTATGGCTCTCTTTTTAGTTATTTCATTATCTGACATCACTGTATTGGTAGTTCAGCAAGTAAATACAAAGGGAACTTTGTTTTTTGCTTTTATTATCAAATAACGGCTGCCCCTCCATATTTTTGTGCTTTTTCAACTGCATCCTGGCGTTTCACGGCACTGTTTACACAAATTATGCGTTCACAAATCGCTGTAATCATTCGTGGTGTTCTTATAAATGGACTGCCATGTTTGTCCTTGACAGACCTTTGTCCAATTGGTAGCGTTCATTAATATTCTTTGTGCAATTTCTGCCATTGTTGTCGAACGCGCGCACGTGGGAGAGAAGAGTAGACATCATTTGTTACATCATGTGCAAAGTTCTCGCTCCCAGTCCATTTCCATTACGGCAACCAAGTGCTGCGTGCATTTGGCCTCCAACAAATTTCAGGGTAATCACAAAAAATTAATAATGCACTGGCTCGGTCTTTGTTGAAGTAGATATTCAGAAGGCCAACATTTTACTATGCATACACGTTTATACATGTATATTAATAATGTTTTAGATAATATATTTTTTAAATAAAAGAAAAAGGAAAAATTGATCAACCTTTTTAAAACTAATTGAAAGTGTACGCTGGCTTTGGACCCCTTTCCCCCAAAGTATGCTTAACCGTTTGTTGCAAGTAGCAATAGCAGCCTGGTTCTCTGACAACCTATTTTCTTTGTATCTTCTAGTGATAATGTCCAGGAAAGCTGGTCAGACTGGAGGTCAGAGTAGCAAGAGAACACTGTCCTCCAAGCCAGGCATGTACACTAAGTACAAACCAATGCTCAACAAGGACAAGATCATTTTGAGAAAATTAAATAAGGTAACATGTAAGCTATTAATCACTGCGCTCTATCTCGTAACACACACCAGGCAACAAGCAACAAAGATTATATACCATGTTGTGGTTGGGTTCAATAGACATCCTAAATATTAATTTGCTCACATGGATGCATGTGTTTCCCAACACTACTGCAACTGAATTAAAAAATTGTGAGATGATTTTACAGTTGAATTCACATTATAAATTGCCCTCATGATATATTGAGGACTAGATTTTGGGATTTAGTTCAGCTGCTTTTTTGTTGCACCATAGGGAAATCATCCCAAGAGACCACCAGAAGTGCAGGTAAGCATACATTATGTAATTTGGTAATACATGTTAATACACATAGTAACGTAAACATGTTCACGGAAACAATTTGTAGGACATCTGTTTAAAATACAGAAAGGGCATATATAACTATGTTGTCATATATAACTATGTTGTCATATATAACTATGTTGTCATATATAAGTATGCTGTCATATACAGCTATGTTGTCATTTGAATAGTTTGCAGAAAGATCAGGTTCTCAGTTGTTCGATGTAGACAGACTTATGGCCCTGACACACGGTGCAACAATTACACGCAATATTTCGCGCAATTCTTGCAATCAGTGTGTCACCCAGCTGCAACATTGCGTGCAACATGTGTGGCTTCCGCCATTTTGTTTGTTTCCCAAGCGTAAAGCGAACCATGGAGCTGAAGCGTGATTGGCTGAAGACAAAAACATTCGCCAAACCCGATTGCATGAAATGTTGTAGAGGCCGGACACACGATGAATTTTTTTGAAATTGTTGCGTGCAATGTTGCAGAAGTAGAACTGGATGCATGCAATATTGCCGCAACAATTTCAAAGGGTGACACATAATGCAATTTACCCATTTCACGCAATATTGCATGCAATGTTGCACCGTGTGTCAGGCACTTTGTCCAAGCAAAAGAGGGGATTGTGATTCGGGATGAAGTTAGGGTTTGTTTTATATGGTGTAACTTTGTTTTGATCTGCATAAACTGTCATGGTGCAATAGAAACCCCATCTTCACCAACTAAGGGTAGGGCTCAAAGCATAGATCAGCTAAATCTTCCATCATCATACACGACTTTTATAATGGCTGATGGTGCATGACCTTGGTCAATGAATATACATGAAGGAGAGGCCACGAAGTCTTTTCTGGTTATTTGGCCTAGGAGTAAAGCTCCAGGTATGTCTTCGGATAGAGCAATAGATATTTCGTTTTGAGAGCCTTCATTCAGCACTCGACTGTATTCTTGTTCCATTCAAGACTTTGTGGCCTCGTTTTCATGTAACTAGTTTGTATTGTCCGCCATTGTGAAAGCCAAGTATGGCCCAAAACACACACATATAACGTGGACTCGATCACTCCTATCATTTGGCCTACTCCAAATATAGAAAGCCTATAGTGTTTTAGCAACTACTCTGCCAGACATTTAGTAAATGAATTGTTTTATTTAATATTTGTAGTCCAATCAGGAACGTATGATACGTTTGTTGTGTGTCCGTGTCCACCCCCGAGTACCTGCCCAATAGTTGTTTCTAAGTAGAAGCGTTTTGTATCAGTTATAAGTGTAATTGTTATCACTAATAAATCGTTTTTTTCTTAGAGTGCTATACTTAGAAGACATTTATTGGAATTAACGCAGAGTTTCATGATTCCACTGGTAAGACAAGACTGAAGATGACTCTGTTCGTTTTATATACCATCACGTTTTTTTCGGTTATTGGTGCGCATTTTCGAGAAAGGAATGTCTACTGAAGGAAAAACGTTTATTTTCGTAATATCGTACCACAACAGACAAATAAGAGCAAAGTTTTGTTTTCAAACGTTTTGATCGTGATCAGCGTTGCCATGGTAACGTACTAGAATCCTTTCAATTTTAAACGGCACTCATTTTCTCAAAATCTAGACTAACTTTGCAAAAAGACTTTCTGACATTTTTGTACAAGGTCTTGGTTATCTCGATATTTTTTTAAAATTTCTACAAGAACGTTTTAAAATTATTTACGAATTACAATTTTGAGCATGTTTTCACATTCTATCTACTTTATTGCTCTTTGTATTAGAAAAGAGGTGTAAACCGAGAGTGTTTCTTCTTAAAGATTTCGAATTATTTAGTTAACTATTTGGAGAAAAATGAGTTTAGATTCTGGTTATCAAAGTCAATCAGGTCGACTTTATTGTTTTCAAAAAATGAACGTGGCCAGAAATAGCTGGTAATTTTAATGTGTGTAAATGTACGTGTGAGGTGGTTCCTGCTTCTTACTTCGTCTGACATTCCCTTTACAAGAGAGATATATGTAGCTAGTCCAATGCCCCGGACTTTCCGTTCACTGGGGAGATATGTAGCTAGTCTGATGCCCCGGACATTCCCTTCACTGGGGAGATATGTAGCTAGTCTGATGTCCCTTACAATCCTTTCACGAGAGAGATATGTAGCTAGTCTTATGCCCCTGAATTTCTTTCACAGGAGAGATACGTAGCTAGTTTGATGCCTCTGCAGAGGAGTATTTCACCTTGGAAGGTAAGCGGATTGTTATATTCTCTAATGAGAGTAGCAAGCAGGGATGTTGAGAAGAATATGAAAATGCATGATGTTAGTACCTGTAGAACCCAGATCTTTGCTCTTACACTTTCCTGCTCACCACTGTATTATCATTGCTATGCCTTTATACTTGTGTTACTTGGGACTACGCGCTTTTGCAACGCCAACCACACCTTCCTTTGTGTTACCATTACTGCCATGCCTGCATGCTCTCACATGTCAGTATCATCACTGCCATACTTGTACCTACATGCTGTTCCGTACATTATCATCACTGGACACCGTACCTAATGTGCTCTTATCATCACTGCCATACTTACATGTTCTCTTGAGTGTTATCATCACTGCCATACTTACATGCTCTCTTGTATGTTATCATCACTGCCATACTTACATGTTCTCTTGTGTGTTATCATCACTGCCATACTTACATGCTCTCTTGAGTGTTATCATCACTGCCATACTTACATGTTCTCTTGTGTGTTATCATCATTACCATACTTACATGTTCTCTTGAGTGTTATCATCACTGCCATACTTACATGCTCTCTTGTGTGTTATCATCATTACCACACTTACATGTTCTCTTGTGTGTTATCATCATTACCATACTTACATGTTCTCTTGTGTGTTATCATCATTACCACACTTACATGTTCTCTTGTGTGTTATCATCACTGCCATACTTACATGCTCTCTTGTGTGTTATCATCATTACCATACTTACATGTTCTCTTGAGTGTTATCATCACTGCCACACTTACATGCTCTCTTGTGTGTTATCATCATTACCACACTTACATGTTCTCTTGAGTGTTATCATCACTGCCACACTTACATGCTCTCTTGTATGTTATCATCACTGCCATACTTACATGCTCTCTTGTGTATTATCATCACTGCCATACTTACATGCTCTCTTGTGTGTTACCATCACTGCCATACTTACATGCTCTCCTGTGTGTTATCGTCACTGCCATACTCACTTGCTCTCTTGTGTGTTATCATCACTGCCATACTGCCCACAAGAAACCTGGAGACGAACTGTAGAGACGAAATGAGTTATTTTAGGAATACGTAATTGTAACCAAGACCGGGAAGGAAATGATGATGGTGATGATGGCTGGTAGAACTCGTTTCAGAGCAACATGCTTTTCATGTAGTATCCATTTAAATTTAACACTAACCATTGTACTACATGTATAACCATACAGTATTTAATGATTGTAGCTGTTGGACACTAACCATTATACTTCAATTAGCGTCCACCCAGGCTGAAACCATTTGATGCAGAGGAGTTCCTCAGGACCCTAGAGCATGCTGGTCCTCAGCTGACATCTGGTCTGAAGGGCAACTGGATAGGACTGTACAGAAAATTCTTTAGATCTCCAAACTTTGAAGGATGGTTACGGCAGCGACAGCGAGAAATCCGACAGAAGCTGGAACTTCTGCATCTGGAGGCTTTGTGTAAAGCAGTGAGTGACAATTTGGATGTGTGTGTGTTTGTTTGCACATAATCCGAAATATCTTTTTTTATAATAAATGTATAGCCCCACTATTTTTGTTGGTCACTCCACAAGAATATTCAGTATACTTACTCAAATTATCTTCACTGCAAGTTATGTAGTAAGTGTCAAGTACATTAAAGTACTGTCTGAATTTTCAGGATATCCTGAGCTGGATTCAGGGTAAAGCCGAAGTGGAAGTTGTTGATCTCTTACTTCAAATAAGAGAAAAGATGGTAAGTCATTGTTCCCTCTCGAGATATCAAGAAATAAAGCAAGAAGGCGGTTCAGACTGTCAACACAATAATCCATACGAAGAAAAACGTCTATTCCCAGTGCTAACTTAGCCAGTCTGTAGTAGCTTGTCTGCGTTATGATAGCTAGAAGAATATATCTTGTGATTAACATAAGTAGTGATTAGTGATTTCTGTTAGGCAGTTCTTTGACAAGAGCCCTGCTAGGTAGAATCTAGTCCCTAATGTGATTATTAGTATTATAACTGTTACTGTTATTACCGTTGCAAATGTATCATTGCCTTTACGTACTGTTACTGTCGCTATCAGTGTCACTATTATTATATCACTATCACTGTCGCTATCACTATTACTATCAGTGTCACTATCACGGTTGCTATCAGGGTCACTATCACTGTCACCATTGTTATCACGATCGCCATCACCAACACTATCATTGCCATACCGCCGTCACTGTTGTTATCACTATTACTATCACTGTCATGTCACTATTACTATCGCTACTGTCATTGCTATTACTATTAACTATAATTGTTAAGACTGTTTATTATAACTTTATTTTGACAACTAATCTATTATACTGGTACATGTTGTACAGCTAGCATTGTTTGCGTTATTTATGGTAATACTTTAAGATCTACACCTGCTGTGTACTATGAGCTATCTCTTTTATTTTAGGCTGGATCGGTTGCGTTTGACCAACCAGTGAGCCCAGAGATCAGACTAGAACTGGATCAACACATAGAGATGATTATTGCCACACTGCCCTCAGATCTCCAGTTTGTGTTAAGAAACAGTTAACAAATGCCATCATGTTGTAACATGTGCTGTCATTAAGACTTATAGCTGGAGACGTCCATAGTATGTCGCCTTATCGTATCCCTCAATACTTTCCTCTCACTCCAAACTCAAACCTCAATTTCTACAGAGAAACTGCAACTAAACATTCCGTGTCTAATCTCTATGTAAAGAATCGTGGTGCCTTGAGACAGTACCCTGAACGACTGTGACTAGAACTGAATGTGACTGTGACAGACCGTGACATCTGTAACTGTGGAGCCTGTGACCGATATAACTGACTTTAGTAGAAATCTGCTTCTCTTCTATTGAGAATGCTGCAATCTGATTGGCTACTCTACTATCTATCAGCCGATAGAACATCGATACAAACCTGTGCAAACCTGTGCACATTCGCAAGAGAGCTGGGAACTGTTTCAGTGCTTCTTATTTTTAAAAGTATTTCAGTCTTAGTTTAAATGAAGTAGTTTTTCAGATCAATCGAAACAATCGAATTTTATACATTTCTTGTCTAAAGATTTCTACCAAAACAATTAGATTATTTGTTCTCAGTTAATAGTTGACTAGGGCTTCGCGCTCATCAACTCTGTATCTGCCAGTAGATATTTCGAGCTCAGAATCGAATTGTTAAATAGTCCCAGTGATAGACAGACTGTAACCGTTTGACTGCAACCAACCGACTATAGCTATGGTTACATGGTGACAATGGCCAATTATGACTCTGATTCACAGTGGATACTATGACCGAGTAACCGTGTAACTAACTACAAGTGTGCTTCCTACCATTCTCATGACTGATAAGATTTAACATGAGCTGAACATTGAACATTGTTGTGCTGCTCACCTGGCCCAGCACAAAGCAGGTTAACTTAGCTGTTTTAGTCTAACTTTGTTACTAATGGACAAGGATTAACCAATTCGCTGGTTTTATCGCACTAGTTAGAACTTTTTATTAAATTGTAAACAAATAAATAACGGGGTTCTCTCAAACTATTTTAAGATACGTAAGTTTGGGTTGGGTTGTGGGTTGTGCACAGTAGCCCCTTTCAAAAACATCCGTTTTCAAAACGTATTAGGTTGAATAAGGCGTTTTAAAAACTTTCCAAATTGGGGAGCATTTTCGAAACTTCCGTTTTCAGAGATGAAGATCTCTGTTTGCCATTGTTTTAATGTGGATGGTCGGTACAAACGCATAGGAAGTATGGTTTAGTGTGAGTACAACCTTGGATTGATCGGATGGCGATTGAGAGGCCTAGGTAGATTATTTGTACATATGTACCTATATGCAGGGAGATTACAAATAACTTATGTAAATAGCAAACACATATTATTTCTTTATAAAATAAATATGGTCAGCTTGTACACTGACTTGTGTCGTTCCATGATTTGTTATATAAACGTTAGTTATCTCACTGTACATGTTCATCTTTCAGACTAATAAACTTTATGATCTGTTACTGCAATTGATTATCGGACCGTACAAGAATTCTCTTCAGCTCTAATATGCATTTTAATTTACGGGGCACTGAAAAAAAGAAAGCTATTTGCTAAGGGGTGCAAGCTTATGAAAATGTTTCTTGCCAGACGGAGATAATATTGGTCAGGGTGATGACTTTATCACTTGGACGCATTCATGATGACTGGGCGAGAGTACTACATAGAGAAACCAGAAATATCTGCACAAGGGAGCGTAGTGGAATGCACTGTACTGTGTGGCCGAGAGCCATTATCGAGAATATACCTAGGCAGAAACACTCTTCAGTTGTAGACTTGTTTTAATGAAGTAAATGTTTATTATCCTCTTTCTCATGAACTCCTTACTCTTCCGCAACTATGCCCCTAGCTTTGCACGTGACACCAAGCCGTTCCAGTGTTATTGTGACGTCATTTCATTCCTCGCAGTCTTGTTTGGTGTTATCCACATTCTCGTGAACTATGTCACTAGCTTCTCGGCAAGTCCTGTTCACTGTGCTTGCTACCGACATGATGCCTTGGCATTGCGACCACATCCTCGTGTACTTCTCCTTACTCTTGCTTCTTATGTCACTAGCTTGTCACGTGACCTGGGGAATCGAATTTCTTGCGTAGTAAGTTGTAGCGGATTTTCCTCGCCCCAGCTCCTCTCAACTCGTAGGTGAACTGAGAAGAAATGTATGGCGCATGCGCATGTTTGTCCTAGGAACGAAACACAAATAACATTGAGTACCTACAGGGATTCACAAGTTGCATAGTTAAGTGTGCTGGTCAAATGAAAACTGAAAGAAAACCTACTACAAAAACTGTTTGTAAAATATTGTGCGTGATCAAACAGGCCTAAACTACATAATGGAAGATGCTCAGAATAACCCCCTCGGCATTTTATTACCTTCTTAAACATTTTTTCTGACAAACTTTTTGCTTTACCAAGACATTTTCTAAAGTTATTTTGTCTGTTAAACTTTTCTAAAAACAATTGCAAAGTTGAAAGGGTTTTAATTCTGTCAAAAAGTGGAAAATATTTCAGCTCTGAGAGACAAACAGTAGTATATAAGTATGTAAGTGACCGAATTACCCAGAAAACCCTGGAGGAACCACATTTCCATAAAAATGGGAGCACGTAATTTGCATATATTTCCATAAAACCTGGCGCAGTCTGATGTCAATAACCGGTTTATAACCAGTGTTTTACAAACAAGAATTTTTAGTAAGGGTAGGGGCGGAGTGCACGGAAATTCTATAGCATGACTACAATGGCTATTGTTATGGCATGCGGAGTGCACGGAAATTCTATAGCATGACTACAATGGCTTTTGCTATAGCATGCAGAGTGCACAGAAATTCTATAGCATGACTACAATGGCTACTGTTATGGCATGCAGAGTGCACAGAAATTATATAGCATGACTACAATGGCTATTGTTATGGCACGCGGAGTGCACGGAAATTCTATAGTATTCTGGACCCAAAAAAATTGACTTTCAAATGAGCTAAAGTCGTCCAACTATAAACTAAAAACAATTGCAAAGTTGAAAGGGTTTTAATTCTGTCACAAATGGTAAATGTTTCTCTTCGGAACAAGCCAATTAGTTGCTTTCTTTTACTGAAAATTCTAAGTTATATGCATTCTATATTTACCTGTTTATATTAATTATACTTTCGAACAAAAAAACTATATAAACAAAGGAGCAAAACATTGAAAACGGTTAGTATGACGTAATTTTTGCTGCTGTAGTAACAATGGCAGCCAACTAAGAAGTATTTGACTACATTTAGTATACTGGCAAAAGGTTAAGCATCACTGGTTCACTCCAAGTTTTGGACCAAAGCTCAAACCGTTTTGAAAATCATGAGTGTCCTCCGAAATTTAGCGCCCCAAATAAAAATGCGCCAACACATTTCAGACGCAAAAGCACTTCCAAAAGCAAGCCACCTGAAAATAAACTTGGCTTCTGTTTATAAAATCCCCTCCAACAAAAAGCGTACTACCCTCCACTCCCACGAAAATAAGTCCAAAAACGCAGTTTGCAAGATAAAGCTTGTGGTCGGAGATTGCTGTCATACATGTCTGTTATGGAAAAGGTCAACGGTTGCTTGTCAGCTGAATGCAGGTCCAGTGCATATCACGGCATGCTCTGTAGTAACAGTATTTCGGTGACTAACCCAGAGATACATCCAGTCTAACCTGAATGAGTAAACTTGTCGGAATCTCTAGGTTCCCTTTCAGTAACAGGTTAACTCGGCCAAGTGTATCGTGGGGGACTGGGGTGAGAATGCAGAACAGCCTGTTGACAACGTCTATGTTACGGACAATACCTACGAAACAAATGAACACAGACGCTAGTTTGGTTCCCAGGCTTACAACAACAACATTTAAATGAAAACAACAAAGGCGCAACTGTTTCTTATGCGTGTCACTATTAAGTCATTGCATACGTTAAAATAAATAAATATGATTATTACAAACTGTACATCAATCTATTTGCACGTATTTTTTCGCGTCAGTGCATGCATTGTTTGACAGTGTGCAGTCTGTTTCCTGTCCATGGAGCCACCCAACTGAGAAGCGATCTCGCTTTACCATCTCGTTCTCACAACCTTCATCCATTCACGGTTCAGTGAGCAAATAATGAGACTATATACAGTCTATGCACTTTACATTCTTAGGATTTGAGGCAACTATAACTTTATGGTTCTGAAATAATGATGATATAATATTTGCAGAAAATGCACTTCTAATGGCTGATTATTAACAGTAAATAGTAAATGTAGCAGAAAGTATCAGCGACAATCATAAATTAATGTAAGAAAGTTGTTTACTGCGTGAAGTTGACACGTATAAACTACCTGGCTAGAACCTTTGGCTGGTACTACGATGTGTTATTATTCGTACCGACACAAAGATCACTGAACTGACCTAGTCCTAGACATTCTGTGATCCCAGCGCCTTGGATTACATTTGGACCATCTGGGAATTCCTGGTCTTTCGATATTCCCTAAATGTGGACATGGTATTTATAAGCATGGCTGAGGAGTGATTAGAATAACTAAATAAAACAGCTCATTTCCCAGATACGCTCCAATGACCAAGAACAACAACATCAAATAGGAGCTAGGTGCGAAACTATAGCAAATGTACGGAAACTTGGCACCGATCCTTGATTTGATATTTTTGTTCTCAGGCATTCGAGTGTATCTCGGAAATGGGTTATTGCAAAAGTGAACTCCACGACTACTAGAATAAATTAACAGCAAGGGCTGATTATAGGATCAAACTAGAGACAAAATATGTACTTTTTCTGCCATTCATCTCTTATTACTCGTGTTACAGCAAGTAACACCTTAAAACTGAAACAGGCAAGTTTATTCATTTCATACCATGTTCAATTGACCAGAATAAAAAGATGGCGGCTGTACATTTAACCACAATACCTTGCGAACCTAACACAACGAATAGCCACATAGAAAGCCATATATTTTTGCGAAATTCGTCCCTGTACTAAAAACATTGTGAATGCTAGTTTTTATGTTTTTTGGACCTTTCAGTGCATTTTTATGAGTTTTTATAGGGTTTTCATGCGCTAAGAGTAATGGGGAAATGTACCAGTCGCCATCTTTTTTATAATGGTCAATTACGACCTTGTACTCCTACATATTTTAAAAGGTTGATTCTCCATTGATTGATTCTCTCTTGATTCTCTTAAGAATTCTACAGCATACCTGATCTAACTCCATTACAGCTAGTGCCACTATACTAGCATTCAGTGAGTAGAGTATTTGGCTTCTTGGCACCTGTAGAGACAGCAAACGGTAACATAAGTAGGAACTACGATCAGAAGCAACATTCGTTGCACACCTGAAGTAAATAGTTACAATTATAAAAAATATGTTCCGTTGAGTCAGCCAGCTATTAAATTACTACATATTGATCATACCAATTTTCCTGGTTATGTAATCAATATCTGTAACTATACCCAAGACACATTTATTGTTATTATTATTATTATTATTATTATTATTATTATTATTATTATTATTATTATTGTTTTCGTTATTATTAATATTATTATTTATTTTTTTAGAATTGAATTTTCCATAAAATGTTATACTAAAAATAAAATACAAGGTGGTCTATGGTATAAAATGTTTTTGAACAAACATTTTCGACCTACTTCGTCATCATCAGGTTTGGAATGTGGAATTATATACAAATACAAATCTTGACAAAAGCTGAACCCTTGGGGAACAGTAACAGTTGGAAAGAATGAACTCATTTGTTCAAAGATGGTTTGATTCTTGCAATAAAAGTCACTTCCAAAGTTCTTCTTTGGCTCCTGATGTCTTTGGAAAAGCCATAGAAAATCAAGCCACCTTTGAACAAACAAGTTCATTCTTTCCACCATTTTGCAAGTCAATCTCTCCTATCATTATTTTCTTGTATAATCGGGAATAATCATAATTTAGTAATTGCAAAAAAGTCTGTATATTATGAAGACGTTTATGAAAGTCAGGACTAATTTATTTAGGAGAACTGTTTGATTCAAAAGGCTGCCTAAAACCATTTCAATATTCAGTTTCCAAAGGACTTCACTAATAAATTGATATAGTTCCAAAATCTTGTAATAAGGTATTATTATTATTAATTAGTATCAAATGTAATTGAGTTTTAGATATCACTAAATTATATAATATCAACAAGTGTCGCCATCCTTTCTCTTCTCTAGCTAGCAAATTTGATATATTTAGCAAATAGTCCAGAAAAAAGCCACATGTCCTAGAATTGCCAATTATATTTGTTTAGTACTTTTATTTAAGCATGACTCCTACAGTGTTATAATCAGATGTCCCACCCACCTCAGTGTGCATCACGTGCACAGCCACAGCATCCCACGGTACTTGGTATGGAACACAGCTGGCCAGTGGGGTGGGGCACCATGTGCTCCGGGTGTCTTCTGGTGTTGCTTGTTCATGACTCTCCAACCATAACTGGTAGCTGTGCTGGTTCAGGCTACTGAAGTACGACAGAAGGGCGAGTGTGCGATGGTCTGCAGCTCTGTAGCTGGCTCTAACAGGTCACAAGACAACACACCACTGAGTTACATTACTGACAGAATCCACTGTGTGATACACACTACTAATTTGAGTCCAGATAAGTGAATCAGGAAAAGCGAGATCTGCAAAAATGGGAACTGAAGTGAAAGCTGAATGGATGGTGCTTGATTACATTCATTCTCCCATACACTGAAATGTTTAGTTTGCACACTGCCACTATCAAAATATTTCTACAAGCTTTGTATAGATTTACTTTGCAGCATTATAGTTTTCAATATACATAGTAACTGATGGCAGCCGCATTTGATAATACATGTAGACACTCAATTTAGTAATTAGATCTCCGAAGCTATATGTAGGTTCTGTGAGTCCAAACATGACCCCATGCAATATATCTTGCTGATACTATAAATGCAAGTCTATCAAAACACTTGAGCTGAGATGTTGTTCTACAATCTGTGTTTCCTATCCAGCCCCCTTGTATATCAATTACAAACATAACTAGCGGTTTTTATCAAAAGGGGAGTGCTGCGAGCAGCTTCAATGTTTGTCTTATAGTGATGATATGCTAGGAGAGTTTCCGAAGGGAAAGACCTAACTTAGATTTTAAACATTTTACTGAACTTCCCTTTAATTATTCCAAGGTAGTGCAATACTGTAAAGAAGATAATTTTGCAATCACCATTTTTCATGTTGGAATGTCAACAGCCATATAATTATTTATCATCCCAAAACACCGGCATTGCTTTGTTTGTAACAGTTGTTTAATGTCTTCTTACAATGTGGGATTTTTCTCCTTGCTGTCGCTGTCAGCCACAAGCGATGGTGAGCGATAAAACTTACAAGAAACCTAACTTTTTGCTAAAGATTCCATATGTAATACATGCTCCAATCCTTGTCAAACTAAATCACGGGAAAGCAGTCATTATGGTTTGATTGCTCCTCCTTGGCTGTTGCTACCGTTGAAGAAAGGATTCGATCAG
>JANVCJ010090839.1:0-10395 GCA_026413505.1 Epizoanthus ramosus
CTAGCTCTGCCTCTGGAATATCCCAGCGATTCCTGCCTATCCTGTAGATCATGTTTACCACAGTAACCTCCCCACCCCTCCCCTACAAAATAAAAACCGAGTGATTAAAATGACCAATAATTTAAAAATTGGATCTTCAAAAATCTGTGGGACAAAATGCCGTCAGACTACCCCCAACTCCCCCTAGATACTCGCAACAAACCTTATACATAAAAAAACATGCCTGACAAAAAGATGTGACCCTCCCCCTTTTCCCAAAAAATATTAAGGCATCAATTCCCTTCACAAAAATAAATTTATTTTTGGGTGACCCTCCTCTCCAAGGAAGCATGCAACTCCCACACAACCTCCCTCTCCCATTATGAAATTTTCACATGGGCCAATGCCGAGCTAGCTAGGATGGGGGGTCAGGTAGGTGTGCAATCAAACCCCAGGTGGGTACTCCTTGGCAACGTTTCCTGGTATTTTTGGGAGGTTGCAAGACTGGAGAATATATTTTTATGCGGACATGGTATCTATAGGAGCAGACCTGTTTTTTGTTTTTTGGGAGGGGGGGGGGGGACCGAACAGTTGTGGGGGTTTGCAATTAGGACCTTGTTCTCATATTGCCCCCATTTTTATACCAGATTAACCCCCCAGGAAACAACCCCCCTAACATCGTTGGCTTACATCGACTTTCAGATGTGCTTATTTGTCATCAAAATAGGCTTTTAGTTCATGCTTTTCAACGTTTTTATTTCCACATTAAATGACTTAGCATGCATTACAATGTTACAGTTTAGTCTCAACTTTTACATACAAACTCTTTGGCTTTCAGCAGATGCTACACAGTAGCAATAGGTCCTGAGAACCAGTAACTGCGCTTCGAATATTCAAAGCACTCAAGTATAAACATTTTAATCAATGTGATTAAAACTTACTCTAAAACACTAAAAATTAAGTAGCAATTTGCACTAATCTAGTGCAGATCAAGCTGATTACTATGTATATATGCTACTCAATATTATAAACTGCAAGGTAAGATATAGGTCTTGCATGTCTTCAAAGCTTACATCTTTGTTTCATATCATTACATTTATTTAAGCATAACCAAAAACAACTTCACCTCCCAAGCCTCATTCACTTCGAATTCTATGATGCAGTAACCATGCACTCTTTCTAGTTTCACTGCTTCAGAAATTCCATTGATGAAAACATTCCAAGGTTTGCACTTCAAATATGAGACTTGGGGGGTGAAGTTAGATAATTGGATATTTATCCATAAGGATATTACTTACAAAACACAGGTTAAAACATACATATTTTAAATAAATGTTGACATTTGAAATATGCGAAGTGTGATGGGAACTATCAATGTTTTCCTTCTTGAAACAACTGTTGTCTCTACCTGACAGCAGAGTACGATTTTCACATTTTGCATTTGACAGGTATCAACCTTTATTAAAATGCTGTATGCACAGACTGCTTTAACTGCTCATACATAGTATGAGAAAGAGAGCAGACAGTGTACTAGCTTGGCTAAAAAGACAGATTTTAGAATAATCTTTCAAACATGGAATTTTCATTCAAATAAAATACATAACCATTTTAGCCAAACTTGGACACTGCAGAGGAATGCCTATAGTAATAGACAACGCTTGATACAAGCTACTAAATGTCACACTCTGAGCAGAAAACTGGCCATACTTACCAAAATAAACAGAAAATATCTATTTGAAAACCCTACAGCTAATTTGAATCTACAACTAAAATTTACTTTGAAGAACAACAAAATTTACAAATGGCCAGCTCTCTGCCCGGAGAGTAACTTTACATTGTTGGTTGGTTTATAAACAACAAAACTAACTCTACCACAGACCTGGAGCGAAGTCCCATGCACCACACTCGGAAGAACTGTCGTCACCAGAAACACTGGTTGAACAGAGATCTTCCGAGGTGTCAGAGACATCGTCTGCAAACAGGTCTGGAGAATCACAAACAGCATCTTCGACAACCTGCTTGGGGTCAGAAGAGGTTGGGTCAAAGCCCAGGATCTTAGGGATGTCACATTGGAACTGGTACACATAACGTTTGCCGTGAACCTTCTCAAGGATGTTCTTGCCATAGTAATAGCGCAGTCCACGACTCAGCTTTTCGTAGTTCATCGACGGTTTATTCTTCTGCTTCCCCCACATGCTTGCTACGGCACAGGGGCTCAACAACTTGAACTCAAATGGCTCGTCATGTGTCCACTGGACAAGACCTTCAGGGCCATTGACAAGAATATTTAGCAAGAACTGCCACAACTGGATTGGTCCATTACCTGAAACATGGAAAAAATCAAAGTGTAAGTCCAAACACTCAAACCTTTATCAACAAATGCTGTTTTCCAATCCAACTAGATACTTTCACATTCACACTGATCATAAGACAGTACACAATCACATTAAATTATTTACAACTGGATTCTGAACCACAATGACACACTTACCATTGTGGAGAGTCAGACTTCGTGGACCGCGCTTGCGCCGTCCCTGTGTATGTGGTTTTGAAGGTTTGGCAGGTGGTGGCGATCTGGGGGTGCCAGGAACTACTTGGCTCTCCTCTGGTTTTGGGGAGGGCACCTCGTCCAAGACAGCCTCATGTGGAGCTGGCGATCCAGCTGAACAATTGCTCACAATCTCCAGGATTTCTGAAACACAAAAAAGAGAGTAATTCCTATTAGTTATAGTTTCAAATCCATATATAGTCTCTATTCTCACATGTTAGTACAGAGCAACAATATATTTGGAATAGACATACACTTTTCAACTACTTTTGAAAGGTGTTGTGTAATTCTTGTCGACAAATACTGGTTGCAGTAACCTTAATAAACTATTTCTAAATTACACCACAATCAACATTTGTAAAAAATTTTTACAAATTATTAAAAAATACATACCATCTTGATCTTCGCTGCTATAACCAGATTCACAAGTGCTGAGTCCAGGGCTACCAGGGGAACAGTTACCAGTGGTGGAACTAATGCAACTTGTTTCACTGTCTTTCAATTCCAGTTCATTCAAGTTCATCAGGAAATCAGTATCAGGAATGCTCGACATCAGATCTAGAGCTGTTATGTCTGAAAGAGATCAACAAATAAAACTGTAAGGCACAGTAGTCATAAATTATTTTTCTTTAAAAAAAGAGAACTCTTGTTGACAGTTCATTTTGCATGTCAGTGAGCACCTTGGAATTCAAAGTGCAGAAGAAAATAATAACTGATTTAATCCATACTTACCAAGCAAATTCCATTCATCCGGCACAACAGCAGACTGGTCAATGAACCCTGGAGAGCAAAATAGAATAAATTGTCAATTAGCACAGTGATAATGGGAACTTCATGCTGTCACCTGCCCAAACAATTTCTAACACCTGGCATTTCTATATTTAAATTACTTTCGATCCTGCAAAAATATGCTTATTTTATGTTTTGCAAAATAATTAAAATGGAAGAGGCCAAACATTTTTACGTTATTACATTTCCCTTACTTAAAGAACACCGACGAAATTATTTCTGGAAAGAAAAACGCTCACAAACAACAAGAACTACAAAGACACTAGCATGGGTTCCTTTGAAAGCGACAAAAAACAATTAGGGCTAATGGATAAAGGCGTCTGGCTGCGTCACGAAACCGAAATGACCAATCGGGGTCATCAAAGCATACGTCATATTTCCTCTTTTGGCCTGGGTGTGTGGGTGTTATTGAACCTCGAAAGTGAAAAATGCAAATTGAAACGTGCTACAACACGTCTGCTGTTTTCGATTCTTACCTTTTTTTTGTTGCATGTTTACGTTCTGAAGCTCTGTTAGGCTCGGCTCATCATTCAGTGTTTGTAGATAACTTCGGGGAAACTCTTCAATATTGATATATTCTGTATGAAGAAAATGAAATCACTGATCAATCTTTGAAACAAGGAACTATTAAAGAACTAAGGAATCTCGTGACGAGAGCATACGAACGACGATCTATTTAATAAACGCCGTTCACATACACTCAACATTGATCCCACGCGAACCACTTTTAACAGAAGTAGGGAAGTTATACCTGGAGAACTTGCACTGTAGCTGTACTCTGAATCACAGTCTGATCGGGCTGGCGACGACTGTTGGTAACCGGGAGCTGGCGAGGCTGTAGGCACGTCATTTTGGTTTGCTGCCCAGACGGCAGTAGCATCGAGCCCCAACAGAAGTTGTGGAAAGATCTGTTCGGTAACAAAACATAGAACGTTAGAATTTAACAGGTCAGTTGTTCCTATAAAGTAAAGCTATAGAAAAAGTATAGATCACGATAGCTAAACTATGCAGCAACTCAGAAACTTACCTCTAGTTGTGACGAAGTTATCGCAGACACCATTTTTGAATTCATTTCTGCAAAACGGAGACAACAGCCATAGATGAGCCACTGACAAATCAGTTTTGGTAACGTTAACAAGACTTCTTAAATTTAGCATTTTATTTTACTGATCAAGTTTGTTAAGCGAGCTGACGCCTAAAACGCACAAGGAAATACAAGTTCCGCATTGCGCCAGGAACGAAATTTCTCAAAGTGAAACCACACAACTCTTTCGGGAATGCACCAAAATTCAACAGTAAATTGAAAACCAACCTTAAATGATAGGTTTTTCAGATACGGGAAGAACCAAATCGCCTTTTGATTTCGAGTGATTCGTTCCTTCAGTTGGCAATGGCACGAAGACAATATATTCCTCTTCAAAGCGTTACAAAATACACTGCTCTGATCAACAACAACTTTCGACTGACTTTAGGGCTGCTACACACGCATTTTTCAGTGCTTTCATGGGGTTGTCCCTGTCACTGAGCTGCAATTTGATTGGATGAAAATGACATCATGGAATGCTTTCTTTGGGTGGGGCAAGCGTTTGTCCAATCACAAAGAAGATGCGTAATTCCGAAATATTATATTATAATTCTGACATTTCCGCGAAATGTTGTATTAGCGTGCCGAAGTTTTTCCGAGTGCCTACGACACGACTAAGCACAGTGGGCGTGCTTTATTGCAATCTTCAATTGAGCTGCCCGCAAGCGCTGAATAAATGTTTTAAAACATGAATTAATTTCCTTTACTGAACACAAATCGGATAAAAGACGTTATTTCGCGTTAGTTGGGGTTGCATTTCCGATCCGAGGCCGAGGATCATAGCGATTTGCAACGAGATGGGTAAAATGGAGTGGAATGGAATCAAAATTTTCAATAAAACCGTACAACTGTAACTGTATAAATAAGTATATATTGTAGGATTTTACGACAGAGTGGGAGTGTGTATCGGCTCTTTAGTTTTTAAAAACATATCTGAATATCCTCCAACGTATAATATTTTCAAGTTTATACGATAAACTAAAAGTAAAAATATCTTGGTTCTTTCATCTTTGGGAATTGGGGAGGGATTAAATTTCCGAAAAGAGGGTCGTGACCCAATAACATTTTCATTCTTAAACATACATTCATTTGCTCTACTGAAATGTGTCAGTTATCTTAAAAAACAACGCGTCGTCATCAACATGTTTACCAAAAGCTATTTGAGTTGGCTTTCACTTTCAAAGAGAATCATTTTCACGCTCTGACATAGCTATACTCGGGTAAATGACTCCATCCATGTGTTTCTTATTGTTGCGAAACATACAACGGCACTTCGCATGAAAGGAATTAATTTATGACACTAATCAATCAAGTTTTAGAGGTGAGAACAATGTGTGGGTCCACTCCATTATATTAGTACGTAGTAGTAGTCGGTATAAACCACAGGTTAGCGAAGTGCTGCCGAGAATGCAATAAAGTTGTAAAAAATCGAGAGCCATTATAATTTTCTTTCACTTTAGCTCTGGCCTGAGTAAAGACTAGCACTGCTACTCGAAATATTGTCAATAAACCTGCCTTATAACTATAAGTGATGTTGTCGTGATATATCAGAGTGCAATCAAAATTGGTATTATACCGCGTCTTTCACATGAATCTCTAAAGTAAGAGATCCAACATCGAGCTGGACCGCAGCAGTTTATTTACGTTGAGTGGACCCCTGCTTTCAAATGCCTTTATTTTCTATATAAAGTTTGGTGCTGGGAGGTGATGTATATATTATTTTGGCGAAAGGCGTTGTAAAAAGCCAGTAAACATATCAATGATCCGAAACATCGATATTTTGATGGCCGATGGCGATAAATAACCGCTACGAAACAACAGAAACGAACAATACAAATCGATGACCAATGGAGCCCGTAATACCATAAACTCCATAAACAGCTCCTTTTTACTTTCTAGTCACTATTTTGGGCTAACGCAGCACTTTAATTGATCACCAAGTTTGAAGAGCTAACAACATAAACAATATTTTTGACATTACCACTATATTTCATATATATTTTTGAAATATGCAAGCTAGAGCGATACAATATTCATTTGAATACATATATAGCCAAATAACTCACGTAGAAATGACCTGCTAGCCTGCAAATGTTTTGAGTTAACAAAAGTAATTCCAATTTCCAGTTATTTTTATACATCATAATTCTCAGTGTGCAAGGGGTAAACGGTTCTGAGAGTATTTACAATACAAACTGATTCATATTTCGTTTTATTCATTATCTGGCTGTTATTACAGTCTTAAAGTTATGATCACGTCCGAGGTCAACGATGAGTCTGGGTCATTGGGACCTTGAGCTGCCATTGGTCTCCGCCAGGAGCCATTATTGATACTAGCCAGTTCGACGATACATCATCAACATTTCAATGAATATATTAAATTATATTCGTTTGGCTGGTGTTAAGCTTTTATCGGGCCGCGCGTATTCATAAAGTTATTGAAATAATACCGACGATACAACACAAGACATGTCGAAAAGACAGGTTCTATATTTTCAATGTCGATGAAGATGACGTTTCTCCGGAATTTTAACAGGAAATTGCGTTTACCCGGCTGAGTGTCCTGGTACATGGTGCTACCGACGTACGAGTAGTGTCTAGTGTCAGTAGTTAGGCCTGGGTACGAGTACGTAAAAATAATAACAGTAATATAATAGTGGGGTGGGGTCAAATCCGAAAGCCAGCTGGCAAGATATCATATCAACACGTGTCCTTTGTCAGTCACAATTGCACAGGAGGGTAGGATACGGGTATATATGCAGAGCTAGAGTATCAACAACAAAAAATAAATAAAAGATGGTCAACTATCATCTAGGGTACTCAATTCATAAAGTGCTAGCTAGAGAGCGGACTTGTGATGAAGAGACGCCTTTATATTCTGGACGTTCGTCTTTTTCTTGTTTATATATATTATTACTAATGTTATTAACTAATCACGTCTCATGCTCACAGTCTTTCCATCCACGTGTATGACCTCTCCTGACTTCACGCCCTGACAGTCAAAGGCAGACAAGTAAAAAAAAACACTGTTCTCGTGGTCAAATTACAAAGGCTGGGCGTGTCGGATTTCCGCTCTAGAATCTGAATATATTTCAAATGTTTACAGATAGATATAGATAATACGGCCGATAAGTGCATGCTTTTGCTTCTTGATAGCTCCGCGGCTTTCAAAGTGCGTATATCATCCCTGAAGACCCAGGGACAACGCGAAAGACGGGTGATCGAACAAGGTATGTATTCTCTCGCCCTGCTTTCTGCCCGGCCGGGATCTCCATGGATAAGCTTTCATATGACATTCATGGCACAATGCTGCCGTTTGTTCCTCAGTTTATAATATTACAGTTCAGTCGGTTGCTGCAATGTTTACATTCTGCATTGACATGCAGTAACAACTAATCTCTAGCGAACAAGTGAACTTGCAATGTTTACTTGTGAACGGCAATGTTTACATTCTGCATTGACATGCGGTAACAACTAATCTCAAGTGAACAAGTGAACTTGTTTCCACCCAGTCACTTTGTTTCCTAATTTGCACAAACCAATTACACTACTTGTTGATGAAATGAAGATATCTTCACTAAACATTTACAATCGTTTTGGATTTTATTGTGAAACATGCGATGAACAAATATATATTCCACACAGCCAAATATCGCAGACACCAAAAGAAAAGCTATCAAATAGATGCAAAGTTTGTACGAATGCCGGGGGTGTGATTTTTGTGAATTACAAAGAATGTATGACGAGAGACCTGAACCAATTGGCATGTGGCATGAGAATGGACGCTGAGGCGTGTATCACACATTGTAGGCGTGAGCCTAATCTCGCCTAATCTAACCTAAACTCGCCGCATTATTAGGCGAGATTTGAGCCAGTAACTCTGAGTCCTTGCGGTGTACCTTGTTGCCTAAAAGTTTGTTGAGTTTCTTGGCTGCTACGCTTGCGCAGAGGCTGCTCACGAGCACAACGAGAGGGAAATATGCGATGGATTCCTGGGTTGTGAAAACAGAGACAACAGTTTAGTTTGGAACTTATTATTCAACTAACCAAGTAAGAAAGCTCATGATCACGGAATGTACAAAACAGTAACTAAAATGTTTTGTATATCGTTGGGATAATTTTCTCCCCTGAGGGGGAGGTCAATATGCATGTGCGTCTTTCTAAATTTCAGGAACCTTTTCAAGGTGAGCTGTATGGGCGCATTGACAATCCTCTCCTCTGAGGGAGAGGGTCGTGTTAGGGTTAGGGTTAGGGTTAGGGTTAGGGTTAGGGTTAGGCTATCCTTCTCGAGATGCAATGTGTCGGTAGAATCGTGTGCTATGTGTCTTACAAAAATTTCTCGAATCTCCTCAAGACACAATGTGTCGGTACAATTTTCTCCCCTGAAGGAGAGGGTGGGGTGTCTTACAATAACTCACGAACCTTCTCAAGACGCAATGTGTCGGTACAATCCTCTCCCCTGAAGGAGAGGGTGGGGTGCCTTACAATAACTCACGCACCTTCTCAAGACGCAATGTGTCGGTACAATCCTCTCCCCTGAAGGAGAGGGTGGGGTGCCTTACATTAAGTCACGCACCTTCTCAAGACGCAATGTGTCGGTGAGGTAGAGAGGAAAGTAGGAGTAGGGAACATTCTGGGCTGTCTTGGCGCACATGTAAACCAATGATACCTGCAAAGAAAATATAGCCGATCAAATGAAACACTGGCGGTAGAACAAATCACAACCAATAGCAATTACAGCACACATATCAATAAGGAAAGGAAACCAGTCCGACTCATTCTATTGGGTCGTCAGATAAAAGACTGAAAATGACTGCAACTAGTACGACATCAACGGTTCAAACTAAAAACTGTCTTCAGGGCTCGCGCGTACAAGTAGTCTCCATCAGAAAATGCCGGGAATTTTCTGAAGTCTACTTTTTACTTTAGAATTTTCTGATGTCTACGTCTAGTAGTCTACTTTCTGAAGTCGTCTCATCAACTTTTTCCGACATTATTTGACCATTATATCGGGTGTACAGGAGAAATGTTCTCCTGCAGCTTGTCTCGCAGTTAACGCCACATACCTTGAAAAGACACTCAGTGTAGCAAGCACCTTAAGCTTACCTTGTATAGTTTAGGATCTCTGAGCCAACTCTTCCATCCCCGGTTAGGACTAACACGCTCCTCTTTCTTTTGCATGTTATCCCTATCAACAATCTTCAGAGTTTCAATTCCTGTTTCTGTTTCCTGCTGCGATCTAGATTCGTGGATTTTGAAACACGGTTCTTGTCGAGACCTGAGCGAGGCGTTATTTGGATCAAAGATTACCGTTTCATTGTAAAGTACAGGTTTACCATGTCCTACTGGTTCAGAACCACTTTCAACCCAACAATCAAGAGAATTGTCGTCAGAGAAGCCACTAGAAACTGATCTAGCGCTCTGTCTATCGTCAGTCTTGTCCATATAGACATCTGGAGTCAAATACAAGTCTATATCTTCATTGTGTACTACGGATCCTTTCGGTGCATGCCCGGGTATAACATTTCTGCCACTAAGATCACCATTATCAGCTTCAAAAGCCTCGTTCACAATTGCAGTGTTCACGTGACCTTCGATGACACCAGAGATATTACTGCCAGCCACTAATGGCGAGATGTCTGGTACTGGTCTTCTCAGACACTCCTCGATAAACTGAACGTCTCTCTTGTCGATGTCATATTCATCTGCCGAGCAACCTCTCCGGTTTGGTGACTTCAATCGCCTTTTGCTTTGTTTTGAACAACTTGGACCTGTCAATATGCATTGGGATGATCATGCAGTGTGTCTGTGTCTGTACTGTGTCTGTGTCTGTACTGTGTCTGTGTCTGTGTCTGTACTGTGTCTGTGTCTGTGTCTGTACTGTGTCTGTGTCAATGTCTGTGTCTGTCTGTGTCTGTACTGTGTCTGTGTCTGTGTCTGTGTCTGTGTCTGTGTCTGTGTCTGTGTCTGTGTCTGTGTCTGTGTCTGTGTCTGT
>JANVCJ010090850.1:0-10394 GCA_026413505.1 Epizoanthus ramosus
GCCCACCCTCCTAAAAAAGATGGCTTGAACTACGCCCACCCTCCTAAAAAAGATGGCTTG
Source organism: Epizoanthus ramosus (assembly GCA_026413505.1). NCBI lineage: Eukaryota > Metazoa > Cnidaria > Anthozoa > Zoantharia > Epizoanthidae > Epizoanthus > Epizoanthus ramosus. The sequence continues at coordinate 61 of JANVCJ010090850.1, forward strand.
AACTACGCCCACCCTCCGCGAGTCAGTCGTAGCACAGTTGTATATTACCATCACACAAAACTCGAAATACTGATAAAATGTTGGATAGACGAACGCATACCACTTCATACGTATGTGCAGATTGCTAAACAGCGGCCAGGTAACTGTCAAAACTATAACCTATCACAATCGTTTATTCAAATGTGTTGCATACTTCTATAAACCCGGTCCCATTAAATTATTTTTGTAGGGGTGAAATCCCATTTTATTGCATAATTTTTGACAAAAACATAGCCTATTTCTTGTTCTGTCCCATATCAAAATTTGGAAAATGGCGTTGATTTTATTTGCGTGAAAAAATATCACAATAATGACTTAATGTAGGTCTACTCCATTGGCAAGGGAGCATTGGCCTCGAGGTTGGAGAACAATGATTTTAATTATTATTATAGAAAGAAATCATACAAAGCTAACCCTTGACTAGACTGAAGGTTTGTAGGTTAGCGTAAGGGAGGTCTTGCATGCTACAAAATCTCCTTCCGTCATCAAAAGCATAGGTACGTTGAAGCCATGTATGTGGCATTATCGAACTGACAGTTACATGTCGTTCCGAATGACAGGTACTTAGCCTGGCATTTGACCAATGAGGCCGTTACACGAAAACATGGTTGGAAATGACACCGGGGTACCGTCTCACTCGATTGCGGACTTCACCGAAGTCAATTCCGAAGTTAGAGGTAAGTGATTACTAAGCTTCAAAATGTAATTGTAGACCAGGCAAAAAACCAAACTAGCACAGATAATTGACGGCCATACAACTGTTTAAGTTAACAACAAAAGTACCAAACATTTCAAATGTTCATAACGTACAAACAATATTTATATTACTCATTTACTGACAGTTAGTGAGTTACCCCGGATCCGGCAAGAATGGCGAAGTTGTTGATGAATGAAATACTTAAAACTTTGACTGAAATGATTCCCAAGTATTTAAAGTACGTTTTACTTCTTTTACTAACGAAGACAACTTTCCAATTTACAGATGGAACAAAGAGAATTGGAAGGTATGTAAAATATATTTTCCCGCGTTACCATTTTTCCGCCTTTTCATATTAGTATTACCAAAACTGAAATAATTTTATATTCCATTTTAATATTGAAATAAAACACTAATGGGATTTTTTTCCATAGAACTTTCTACTCTGTGCAAAGATCTCACGGGCGAATCATTGTGGAATATGATTGCACGCCGCATGCCTTTAGGCTTAGTACATCTATTTAGCGATAGGCGATAGGTTTCTACAAAACGGCGTTTTTATACAATGTTAAATGTAGTGTGTATACGGACCTATACGTTTTCCTTAACATTTGGAATATCCCATGCACCTGAGCAAGTTTCTTCCCATTGACAAGTTTCATTCTCATCGATGTTCTATTGGAAGTACACGGTGCAAGGCGGTCGAGAGTCTATTGTTAAAAATTCTGCTCATGTCATTGGGCGAAACGTTTTCTTTTGTTAATATTATAATACAACATAATTATCCTTTTACAAACCGGCACAAGCACTTCTGAAATACTAATCTTTTTATTGTTATACCGCGATATGTTGTCTAGATGTACAAGGCATGGAAGATGCAGAAAGTGAGTATACATGAAAGAAAGCTGATAAAACATGTACGTTTCATTGAAGGGCCGGGGCTCGTTTTCATCGCTTCACATTATTTTCATTTCAATCTCGTTGCTCTAGGATTGAGTAGCTCGTGTTCACTACAGGGTTATTTGTTTAAAGAAAAAATATTAAGAACGAGTTTCAGCGAAGACATCTTGTTTCTTACTGATATAGAAAAAAAGCATGTATTGTGTAGCCTATAGGACAAAACCTGACATATATTGATATTGAAGTGATGTCTGTACTTTTTAAAATATGTCATGTATTGTTTTAATTATTTCCTCCAGCACATTGAAGCACTTCTTTTGTTGGCCGAATGTTGAGTCCACACTTCTTTGCCAACATTAATCATTTACTGAAATTTTGTTTTTCACTTATATTTACCCACCCAATGTAGATTACGTATTTTGCACTAAATAAGTACATGTAAATATCAATTTATTTCATATTTATATTTATTATATATGTGATTGGTAGTATTGTATATAACTGATTTATAAGCTACATCACTACATCCGGTGTATTTTCATACATTGTTCTACAGATAATTCAGAAAATAGAGAAGACAGTTAGTATACCTGAAAGAAACAAATTAATCATTTCAATTTTTTTGCATTATTGTCTATTGAAGTTATATGATGATTTTATATATAATTATGAATAATTAATCGTTCACTGAATGATGTTCTTTTTTCCATTATTCAACCAACAAATGTCGATTAGTGGAAAGTGAGAACAACAGAAATGATAGTAAGTATATTATACTAAATGTCGATTTATTTCATATTTATGTGTATTATATTGATTGATTGCTTGTATCATGTGTTTACTTTGTTCTAGAGATCATACTTCAACGGGTGCAAATATAACAAAAATTCTTAAAACACGATCACAATAGTATTAGTAACAAAATCGTAATTGTTATAAGTACAGTATTGGCGATACTGATCAACGCTTTAGGGAGCATTCATTTTTTTTCTTGAGGGGTGGGGAAGGCAAACATCTTTTCTCTTTTGTTGGTAGGGACTCTAAAAAATAGGAGTATCTGGGAGGGGCCATAAACATTTTTAGAAATTTTCAAATTTTCACCCATCCTCCCCTCTCATAATTAATTAATTAATGCTCCCTTAGTTGTAAACATTTTTTTTTTGGAATCACTAATCATTTTACCACAACATATTTAAAGTTTTAGTGGTGATATCTATCTGATTTCAAAATAATTTGTTATCCCCTTTAGATGAAAGTTCTACAAGCACACTAGGAGGCCAAGGCCAAGGCAGAGGCCAAGGCCGAGGCCAAGTCAGAGGCAGAGGCCAAGGGCGATGGCGAGGGCGTGGCAGGGGCCACAGATGGAGAGGTCCGACAGGCCACACCCGTGGTCTCTCCACCATTGGTGAGTTTCAGTTTACCCTACCAGGACCACGATATTTATAACTTCGCTCATTGTTTGTCACCCTTCAAACTCTCTTATTACTTCCTCTAAATTAAAGAAATTGAACAATCCCTCAGATCATCCAAGTACTGCACAGTTTTTATACGTAATTATAGCTGTTTGCAGCACAGTTATGATTAGTCTGTACTATACATTGTATTTCAGTTTACGTTCCATTATCGTCCAATAAATCACAGTCAAATCAAATCCAGCCGATTTTCCGTGTTACCAGCGACCTTAGTCGATCAGTAAGGTATGCACGCACACAACGCCAGTTCACCGCGACAAGTAGTTTAACACCGACATTTACGCTCCTCGACAGTCGCCGTGAGCCAGACGTTACACCCTAGTTGTGATTGTTTGCTCACCAGTGAATATTACCTTACTCTCCCACTACCAGGCTACATTTGGGCACTGACCGATGGCGAATAATGACGAGTATTGAATCCCATCTGAAAAAAATCCCAGCTGCTCGGTACACGGTTAGCGCCACGACAAAATCAGCTCAAATCAAAGTGTAAGTTTAGTTTTGACTTTGAATTTTGATGTAGATTTCGGTGCGTTTGTTTACATTTGAAATTTTATGTATGTAGAGAATTTCTCTGGCTGATAGATGATATGAATTCGTGAAATGTGAATTCGGCTAGTGATAGTGTTTTTACGAGCGACTTTCTGAGGCGTGTTATTTTAGCTGTAGCGAATATAGGCGATTCTAATTGCCAACCTTTCCAGATTATATGACAACGTAGTAGTTGACGTCATTAGTGTAATGTTCGCCTGAACATTTTTCGCATTTTTAGGTGTTTAGCGAAGATGTTTCAACTCAACAGGTGAATATTGACGAAATGTTACAAGTACTGTAAAGATTATTTAGTCAATCCAAGTAGAAATTTGTAGTTCCAAATAGTCATAATTTGCATCAATTTATTATGCTAGTAAAATAGACAGAAACAAACAAATGTTGGCTCTGCCCATATATGGGCAACCTGTGCCTTGACCTTGCACTATTGGCTGCAATCATTGAGAGACGAGCAGGGGCTGGAAATATCAACTAATCAGTGAGCTCATCTGTGATTGGTTGAGTTTGTGTGGGGCAGTGGAACCAGATACCGGAACCGCAGTTATAAATAGACCCGGTTAAATAGATCTCCACTTCTTATCATAAGTGCACACTACAGTACTTATAGATGTACACTGTACATACATACATACAACATACATACATTTTAAAATATTTTAAATACATATTTTATTCAAGATGCAAAATAATTACATATTACAAGAAAGAAAGAAAAGAAAGTGCATCCTGAAGGAAAGTTGAGAGGTTAGTCCTATATGACAACTCCCGAAAATAATAAGATCGTTAAAAAGCTCACAATATGAATATAGTCCGGGTAAAGTCAATAGGGTCATCCACTCAAAAGCACAGCTAGCTCACCAACTTACCTAACTCCGCTCGCAGTTTCAAAGTCATAATCGTAAAGTGAACACACTGAAGGTATGGAAAGAGGGGCATCGATGCATAAGAGTTTGCATACTGGACAAAGACTTTGTAAAAGTTATCCATAACTGTTCGAACATTCAGTCGAAATCAACATGCATACATGTCAACAATTCATGTCAACAACAGCGAACCGAAGGATCTGCGATATTATTGTGCCTGCAATCCTTGCCCAGCGTGCATTAGTAGTGCCCAGTCTTTTGCTGCATTTACTCCAAGAAAGCAAGATGGCGTCCGCGTTTCAAGATTTCCAAGGAATGGAGAGCGACAGTTCAGCGGAAGATTCAGATGAAGAGGTAATCTATATGTAACATAAGACTTCATAAACTGTTACATATATTGACCTTACTGCTTGTGTCTGTGAATTCTAGCTCCGTAGAGCGTTTGCTAGTGGAAAAATAAAGGTCGGCCTCAACAAGATCAGAGACGGAGACGGAATGCAACCACGTGCAGACGAAAAGCGTCAACCGTATAATAATGTGGTAAGTCGCATAGCGTTCATATCAACACACTATAGTAATGAAGTAATAAATCTAAACAAAGATTCGCCTATAGTACTATAGGCGAATCTTTGTTTAGATTTATTACTTCATTACTATAGTGTGTTGATATGAACGCTATGCGACTTACCACATTATTATACGGTTGACGCTTTTCGTCTGCACGTGGTTGCATTCCGTCTCCGTCTCTGATCTTGTTGAGGCCGACCTTTATTTTTCCACTAGCAAACGCTCTACGGAGCTAGAATTCACAGACACAAGCAGTAAGGTCAATATATGTAACAGTTTATGAAGTCTTATGTTACATATAGATTACCTCTTCATCTGAATCTTCCGCTGAACTGTCGCTCTCCATTCCTTGGAAATCTTGAAACGCGGACGCCATCTTGCTTTCTTGGAGTAAATGCAGCAAAAGACTGGGCACTACTAATGCACGCTGGGCAAGGATTGCAGGCACAATAATATCGCAGATCCTTCGGTTCGCTGTTGTTGACATGAATTGTTGACATGTATGCATGTTGATTTCGACTGAATGTTCGAACAGTTATGGATAACTTTTACAAAGTCTTTGTCCAGTATGCAAACTCTTATGCATCGATGCCCCTCTTTCCATACCTTCAGTGTGTTCACTTTACGATTATGACTTTGAAACTGCGAGCGGAGTTAGGTAAGTTGGTGAGCTAGCTGTGCTTTTGAGTGGATGACCCTATTGACTTTACCCGGACTATATTCATATTGTGAGCTTTTTAACGATCTTATTATTTTCGGGAGTTGTCATATAGGACTAACCTCTCAACTTTCCTTCAGGATGCACTTTCTTTTCTTTCTTTCTTGTAATATGTAATTATTTTGCATCTTGAATAAAATATGTATTTAAAATATTTTAAAATGTATGTATGTTGTATGTATGTATGTACAGTGTACATCTATAAGTACTGTAGTGTGCACTTATGATAAGAAGTGGAGATCTATTTAACCGGGTCTATTTATAACTGCGGTTCCGGTATCTGGTTCCACTGCCCCACACAAACTCAACCAATCACAGATGAGCTCACTGATTAGTTGATATTTCCAGCCCCTGCTCGTCTCTCAATGATTGCAGCCAATAGTGCAAGGTCAAGGCACAGGTTGCCCATATATGGGCAGAGCCAACATTTGTTTGTTTCTGTCTATTTTACTAGCATAATAAATTGATGCAAATTATGACTATTTGGAACTACAAATTTCTACTTGGATTGACTAAATAATCTTTACAGTACTTGTAACATTTCGTCAATATTCACCTGTTGAGTTGAAACATCTTCGCTAAACACCTAAAAATGCGAAAAATGTTCAGGCGAACATTACACTAATGACGTCAACTACTACGTTGTCATATAATCTGGAAAGGTTGGCAATTAGAATCGCCTATATTCGCTACAGCTAAAATAACACGCCTCAGAAAGTCGCTCGTAAAAACACTATCACTAGCCGAATTCACATTTCACGAATTCATATCATCTATCAGCCAGAGAAATTCTCTACATACATAAAATTTCAAATGTAAACAAACGCACCGAAATCTACATCAAAATTCAAAGTCAAAACTAAACTTACACTTTGATTTGAGCTGATTTTGTCGTGGCGCTAACCGTGTACCGAGCAGCTGGGATTTTTTTCAGATGGGATTCAATACTCGTCATTATTCGCCATCGGTCAGTGCCCAAATGTAGCCTGGTAGTGGGAGAGTAAGGTAATATTCACTGGTGAGCAAACAATCACAACTAGGGTGTAACGTCTGGCTCACGGCGACTGTCGAGGAGCGTAAATGTCGGTGTTAAACTACTTGTCGCGGTGAACTGGCGTTGTGTGCGTGCATACCTTACTGATCGACTAAGGTCGCTGGTAACACGGAAAATCGGCTGGATTTGATTTGACTGTGATTTATTGGACGATAATGGAACGTAAACTGAAATACAATGTATAGTACAGACTAATCATAACTGTGCTGCAAACAGCTATAATTACGTATAAAAACTGTGCAGTACTTGGATGATCTGAGGGATTGTTCAATTTCTTTAATTTAGAGGAAGTAATAAGAGAGTTTGAAGGGTGACAAACAATGAGCGAAGTTATAAATATCGTGGTCCTGGTAGGGTAAACTGAAACTCACCAATGGTGGAGAGACCACGGGTGTGGCCTGTCGGACCTCTCCATCTGTGGCCCCTGCCACGCCCTCGCCATCGCCCTTGGCCTCTGCCTCTGACTTGGCCTCGGCCTTGGCCTCTGCCTTGGCCTTGGCCTCCTAGTGTGCTTGTAGAACTTTCATCTAAAGGGGATAACAAATTATTTTGAAATCAGATAGATATCACCACTAAAACTTTAAATATGTTGTGGTAAAATGATTAGTGATTCCAAAAAAAAAATGTTTACAACTAAGGGAGCATTAATTAATTAATTATGAGAGGGGAGGATGGGTGAAAATTTGAAAATTTCTAAAAATGTTTATGGCCCCTCCCAGATACTCCTATTTTTTAGAGTCCCTACCAACAAAAGAGAAAAGATGTTTGCCTTCCCCACCCCTCAAGAAAAAAAATGAATGCTCCCTAAAGCGTTGATCAGTATCGCCAATACTGTACTTATAACAATTACGATTTTGTTACTAATACTATTGTGATCGTGTTTTAAGAATTTTTGTTATATTTGCACCCGTTGAAGTATGATCTCTAGAACAAAGTAAACACATGATACAAGCAATCAATCAATATAATACACATAAATATGAAATAAATCGACATTTAGTATAATATACTTACTATCATTTCTGTTGTTCTCACTTTCCACTAATCGACATTTGTTGGTTGAATAATGGAAAAAAGAACATCATTCAGTGAACGATTAATTATTCATAATTATATATAAAATCATCATATAACTTCAATAGACAATAATGCAAAAAAATTGAAATGATTAATTTGTTTCTTTCAGGTATACTAACTGTCTTCTCTATTTTCTGAATTATCTGTAGAACAATGTATGAAAATACACCGGATGTAGTGATGTAGCTTATAAATCAGTTATATACAATACTACCAATCACATATATAATAAATATAAATATGAAATAAATTGATATTTACATGTACTTATTTAGTGCAAAATACGTAATCTACATTGGGTGGGTAAATATAAGTGAAAAACAAAATTTCAGTAAATGATTAATGTTGGCAAAGAAGTGTGGACTCAACATTCGGCCAACAAAAGAAGTGCTTCAATGTGCTGGAGGAAATAATTAAAACAATACATGACATATTTTAAAAAGTACAGACATCACTTCAATATCAATATATGTCAGGTTTTGTCCTATAGGCTACACAATACATGCTTTTTTTCTATATCAGTAAGAAACAAGATGTCTTCGCTGAAACTCGTTCTTAATATTTTTTCTTTAAACAAATAACCCTGTAGTGAACACGAGCTACTCAATCCTAGAGCAACGAGATTGAAATGAAAATAATGTGAAGCGATGAAAACGAGCCCCGGCCCTTCAATGAAACGTACATGTTTTATCAGCTTTCTTTCATGTATACTCACTTTCTGCATCTTCCATGCCTTGTACATCTAGACAACATATCGCGGTATAACAATAAAAAGATTAGTATTTCAGAAGTGCTTGTGCCGGTTTGTAAAAGGATAATTATGTTGTATTATAATATTAACAAAAGAAAACGTTTCGCCCAATGACATGAGCAGAATTTTTAACAATAGACTCTCGACCGCCTTGCACCGTGTACTTCCAATAGAACATCGATGAGAATGAAACTTGTCAATGGGAAGAAACTTGCTCAGGTGCATGGGATATTCCAAATGTTAAGGAAAACGTATAGGTCCGTATACACACTACATTTAACATTGTATAAAAACGCCGTTTTGTAGAAACCTATCGCCTATCGCTAAATAGATGTACTAAGCCTAAAGGCATGCGGCGTGCAATCATATTCCACAATGATTCGCCCGTGAGATCTTTGCACAGAGTAGAAAGTTCTATGGAAAAAAATCCCATTAGTGTTTTATTTCAATATTAAAATGGAATATAAAATTATTTCAGTTTTGGTAATACTAATATGAAAAGGCGGAAAAATGGTAACGCGGGAAAATATATTTTACATACCTTCCAATTCTCTTTGTTCCATCTGTAAATTGGAAAGTTGTCTTCGTTAGTAAAAGAAGTAAAACGTACTTTAAATACTTGGGAATCATTTCAGTCAAAGTTTTAAGTATTTCATTCATCAACAACTTCGCCATTCTTGCCGGATCCGGGGTAACTCACTAACTGTCAGTAAATGAGTAATATAAATATTGTTTGTACGTTATGAACATTTGAAATGTTTGGTACTTTTGTTGTTAACTTAAACAGTTGTATGGCCGTCAATTATCTGTGCTAGTTTGGTTTTTTGCCTGGTCTACAATTACATTTTGAAGCTTAGTAATCACTTACCTCTAACTTCGGAATTGACTTCGGTGAAGTCCGCAATCGAGTGAGACGGTACCCCGGTGTCATTTCCAACCATGTTTTCGTGTAACGGCCTCATTGGTCAAATGCCAGGCTAAGTACCTGTCATTCGGAACGACATGTAACTGTCAGTTCGATAATGCCACATACATGGCTTCAACGTACCTATGCTTTTGATGACGGAAGGAGATTTTGTAGCATGCAAGACCTCCCTTACGCTAACCTACAAACCTTCAGTCTAGTCAAGGGTTAGCTTTGTATGATTTCTTTCTATAATAATAATTAAAATCATTGTTCTCCAACCTCGAGGCCAATGCTCCCTTGCCAATGGAGTAGACCTACATTAAGTCATTATTGTGATATTTTTTCACGCAAATAAAATCAACGCCATTTTCCAAATTTTGATATGGGACAGAACAAGAAATAGGCTATGTTTTTGTCAAAAATTATGCAATAAAATGGGATTTCACCCCTACAAAAATAATTTAATGGGACCGGGTTTATAGAAGTATGCAACACATTTGAATAAACGATTGTGATAGGTTATAGTTTTGACAGTTACCTGGCCGCTGTTTAGCAATCTGCACATACGTATGAAGTGGTATGCGTTCGTCTATCCAACATTTTATCAGTATTTCGAGTTTTGTGTGATGGTAATATACAACTGTGCTACGACTGACTCGCGGAGGGTGGGCGTAGTTCAAGCCATCTTTTTTAGGAGGGTGGGCGTAGTTCAAGCCATCTTTTTTAGGAGGGTGGGC
>JANVCJ010090861.1:0-10394 GCA_026413505.1 Epizoanthus ramosus
TTAAGAACATTGAGGCTGATATCCCGAAAATATTTAAGAACATTCAGCCTCAGTCGAAAAATTCGACGTTCTTATAATAAAAAAGAGTGTAGGTGAGGACAAGCTATTAAGTACATTTTTCAAAGACTAACAAAACTGCACGAGCGTAAACAAATGCACCATTTAAAACATGCACCAGCCACTCGCTGTTGATCCTTTAGATCCTGTTGGATTATGTTTTTGCTTCAGCTCACAACAAGTTGTCAAAGCAAATTTACTTTCAAGGGCTTCGTTCAACATAACAGCAAAAACACAAAATGGAGATGAGTTTGTTTCCAGGTTTCCAGTGCACCCGATTTAAAAAATTGCATTCTGATTTCAAATGAACAACACTTCTCAGCCAATCAGAACTCGGAAATGTTTGTTGCTATATGACTAGGATCAGTAGAACTTGATGTGACTGGCTACTCATACTTACCGTTGTCCCGTAGATATGAAACTCGCGTCGTTCTTTAAGTTTCGAAACAAGTGTTTCTTCGACATTCCTGGGTACAAACACCGTTACCTTTGAATAAACCAGCAAAGATAAAATGCATTAGGATTTTAATCTTAAAAGAACATTGGAATTGAAATACAGACAATATCTTCATTGGTCCAAAAACTATGTTTTTGAATAAAGTCCAACAGTTTTCCAACATTTGAAGTTCAAAGCATGGCAGCTAAGAATAGATATACTTCGAAAGCAATTGAAACAGCGTTGGTGTTTACTCGATATCATCGACCGACAGCCATGATTTCAAAAATTATTGTTTTTACAAAATTTTGTGGAAGAAGTATACAAAACGATAGTTTGGGTGTTCAGTATTTACCAGGAAAAATAGACAATGTCGATTGAAATACGAAACGGTACCGATACATTATTATACTCAATTATATTTTGGGCGATATTGCAAATTTTGAAACTTTGACTAGAGAGTGTGTTACCTTGAGAACTTTGCCGGAAACTGTCACTTGTGGTCTTTCGAATACGGCATGTGATACCTGTTGAGATAAGCGACTTGTTAGAATTTTTTAAAAAAATTCGGAAAATCTTCGGATATCTTCGCAAAATGAATGTCTTCAATTTGATAATTTAAGACAGTGACAATTAACTTTTGTAACTAGATCCAGTATTAATAACATACTTACCCCCGTAGCCTCGGCCAGCTTTCTGAGAAGTTCATCCGTAAGGCCATTCAATTCTTTGCTCGAAGGAACACCACCTTTTTCAGCAATGCAAGAAATCTGAAAAGAAAACAACTTAGAGGTTACGTACCAGTTACCAAAATCTCGACCAGTTGTGTTGTATCTGATAGAGACGATTTCGCTTGAGTGTCAAAAGCTCATTGTCATTGCATTGTCAAAGCAGCTTGTTGACCAATAAAACTGGAGAGTTGAGTACTGGCAACCAATCAGAGATGAGAATTGACGCGTGACTCGCTGACGCGAGCATCTTGTTCTGATCAATCTTTGACAGTCAAGCGAAATGATCTCTATACAACCATGACACTGCATGCTGACGAAGCTAGAAGATCTGCTTCAGTCCCCGTCCACATGTATTCGACTAATCCGGTATGCGAATCCGCAACTTTTTCAATCCACTCTCTGGAGTGGAAATTTTTGAATACGCTAATAATCCGGAATCGTGTGGGCCGCGAACCGGATATTTCTAATCCGATGTCGTAAATGCTGGCTTTTGCACATGCTCTGTTGACAATATTAACAGAGGAGTACTCGATACTAGAGTCAATCCGGGTACGTGTGGACGGGCGCATTCGATTCGAATACGCTACGTGTGGACGCGAGAATTCTCGAACCCAGAAAGAAAGTATCGGATTCAAAAATATCCGGATACGTGTGCCGATAACCATGAACCTAAAGCATACATCGATATGACCGAGCACAAGTTTAAAACGAGGTGACCAAATCACAAAATTACAAAAAGAAAGTACGAAAATAGCACAACTCTCTCGAAGCACATATGGAAGCTTAAGGACAAGGGGTCCAATTTTTTGTATTTCTAGTATTGTTTTTCCGATTAAAATGTGTTTGTACATAATTTTTCTTAGCTTTTCTTCTTGTGCATGATATATTGAAATTCGAAAATGTGTGTAGTGTGAAGTTTGTAAAGTGTATTATTTTATTATATTATTCTAACATCCTGTATAGTCTTAATCTGACTGAAAGGATTTTTAAAAAAAATATGAATGAATGAATTACGAAATTCAATGGTCCATTGTGAAACGTGCGCGCAAGAGCCTACAAAAGCGAAGACCAACAATTCTGCCTTTATTTACAAGAGAAGCTCTGCAATGGGACCTCTCCTGCACATTTTAACTTATGGAACTTGTAGGTCCTGGGGCAAACCGTAGATATGCCGGCATGGAGTGATGCTATTAGCCGATGAAGGCTGCCCCGAAAATGCCCCTTTGCTTTCGCCGTCTCGGCAAGCGCAAATAAGCGCACCCAGAAATATCAGGAAGAGGCGAAGGGCAAGGACGTTTATTGCTGCGCTTGCTCCAAAACGTGTTAAATTAAAACACATTTTCAAGCATATAAAATACTAGCAATGTAAGACAATGATATGGCGCCTTCCGAGATGGCTGGTGGTCGAGCTATGCGCATTTTTACTTTATTTCAGGAAGTATGGATTTCCTCGGTCACCAATACGGGCATTCTTTATTTGGCTTTATTTGGAGAGAAAAATCCCCGGAAAAAGGCATGACTAAAATTGAAACAAGCCTGTACCAAACGAATTACTTGGAGAGACTAAAAATCGAAGAAAAGTGGTATGTCGTTTACTAGGTGTTTATGTCTGCTTATCTACAGTTACGCAAAGCTGTTTTAAGCGATGAATAATGGTCCTTTTGTTGCAAATAAATTGCAAACAATCGTAATCACATCTCTTGCCGGCTGTGATTTACATGCCCAACGTAAGTAGTTGTAGATTTGCATACACAATGATCTTGTGCGGAACAGCTCTAATAACAACCGCTATCTACTTCTTCTTTCTTGATTAGCTCACTTCTTTTATTTATTTACTTACTTGTAACATGAATTATTTAAATATATTTTACATTACTGTTTACACAAGCATGCTCACATTAAATATATTATCTGTTAACTTGTTTTTTGAAGTTGTTTTTTAATTTTTTTTCGCACTACGAATAATTTTTATTTATTTTTTATAGGCTTTGTAATGTTAAAATATTTGTTTAAGCTTTGAGTTTCGGCTCCTTCTGTTGAAGATTCTTCCGAGCTTTACAGTGCTGGTGCTAGTATTAAATATAGCCGTGAGAAATAAAAAACTAAGGGACTTTGTGGCAGATGCAAACATTCATCATGGGACCTAGGAATTATTCATTGTTTTCCCCCGTTGACGTCATTTCGCCATTCCGCCATATTACTTTCACAAGTCGAGTCGCTGAAGAGATGGCTAGTTTTGAACGTGTTTTCTCGAAATTTTATTACTGGCTTTGTAGACTACCCTTTCTATTAAATTTTGATAAGATATTTTCTATTGACTATTTACTGCTACTAATCAGGAGTAGCATGTCACTTAAAAAAATAAATTGAAGTGAAGTTACAGTCGAAATCTGCGAATATATACTGATTAGAAATTGCTACATTCACAGATTTTGACTGCCGTATCTATGCCTCATTTTCTCTTTTAAAGTGACATACAATCCTAATAGGGTTTTTTCAATACACGCCACATCGAGTTCATACGGGAACTTTGCAAGGCCACGTGACGATCAAAATAGCCATTTTGTTGCGAAGAGAGAAACAGAATGACAGAAGGGCTAGCGCTCGAAACGTCAGCTGAGATCTTTCACCCTCACGGCGAACAACATAACATATCAACTTTTAGTTGATCAGTCCCATCAGAATGCCAGATAGTTTTGGTTGCTGAAATCGCTGGAATAGGGATGCGGGTGAAGGTAAAAGGTGTTTTGCAGTACCAAAATAATTGTACACAAAGGGAAGAGATGCAGTGATGTCAGCACTGATGCCGTCCAAAATGGCTACAGTAAAAACCCGCGAGTAAGAACCTAAGATTTAAAAACCTGTTAGGCTAAAATTTGCCATTTAGACCCCCTCCATATAAGAACCTTTTTAGCCTAAAATTTGGAGAAAGGTTCTTATTTTTAAAAATCATTTAAAATATTATATATAAAGTTGTTGTGACTCAAGAAATTAAAATTCACGTGAGAATAGATCTCCATGCAATCATTAGGTATGCAAATTTAAGGCTGCTGATCACTAAAATTCTCTTAGCGACGACATAATTTTTTTGCCAGAAATTAAGAACCTATTATTAAGAACCTAGATAGCCTAAATTTATATTAACCACCATTTATGTAATAACCTGTTTAGGCTAACCCTGGAAAATGCAGCTTCTTACTAGCGGTTTTTACTGTACCGATCTGTCGTACAAATCAGCCATGAACTGAAATCGAGTGTCCCCGTGCTCGAGTATGCAAGAACACTTCGTGAAAGTTTGTAGTTTTGAGTTTCTCTGCTTCATAGTATTTTTGCAGAATGACGAATCCTACTTCGTTTATCCAGTCATTACAATTTAAATGTTTAGTTTATAGTTACTGAACAACATCTGAACTGCCTGTACAACAAACTGGTTTATGACTCATGGAGTCAGGCAGTTTCAACTGGTCTCTGCAGGATTGGCAGGTCTTGAATTTTTACCACAAGTGGTCAGCTAAATAAAATTGTGTATAGGCTAGGGCTTTTGAAAGCTGCAGTTGTAGTGAAAATTGTTGCTACGTACTTGTGTCCAACATAATTAAGAAAATAAAGAAAATAAAGAAAATAAAGAAAATAAAGAAAATAAACCATAATTATACTAATTCATAAATTAACTGTATTTTCCTTGCTGTAATCTTTTGCAAATTATCCTCTTAGCATATAGGGTACAAATCCAGGTTGTCGCATAAAGTAATTTTTTTGTCTGTATCTTGATTGAATATTTGATTCTAGATTGGACAAAATACTCGTATATAAACTCAATTTCTTTGTCACATTCGGCAATGCGACCTTCTCCTTCCCGCCCTATGAGCTTGTGTTTGACCGTGTCACTCCTGTCCTACGTTCCCTGCACTGGATACCTGTTGTCTCCAGAATTGAATATCGATTGAATACAAGATACGTCTTATCGCCTACACTTTTTTTTAAGAACAATCTTAATAAGAACATTGAGGCTGAAATCGTCCGAAAAATAAGAACAAACTAAGAACAAACTGAGGCTGAAACAAAATTTCAATATACACCAGTCTCCCCTTCCGCCATATTCTTCTACACTACTGTACATGCACCGCAACTCGACAGACGCACGTATAAAATCTCCCACTTTTTACAGGAAAAATTCCAGAGTGATTGTCTATTTTAATTAAACACTTCAAATTGAATTTGTCAAAAAAGCACCTAAATAATTTTAGTTCGGATTTGTAGTTTCTTGAGTGGTCAGTTGTCAGATTATAAATAGGGAATCTCTTTAAATTCATAGTCATCTCGGGGCTGACATTTGGTTTTGTAAATTCAAATTCTATATTATTGCCAGATTATTCGAGTCCATCATTAGCATTTTATTTCGATCCCTGTATTGTTTCCGAATGTCTATAGACATCACGGTTCATTTAACTTGTATAGGTGTTCCTAATCATTGATTACAATTCAGCAATAGTATTCATTGTGAAATGTCGCGCTCCCATTTGGACATATTCGATCACATGAGTAGTATATAAATGAGAGTTCTGCGGGGGGCATAACCGGGCACAACGGGGCATAACCGGGCACAGCGGGCATAACCGAGCATAGTGACCTTTGTTAACCTTCCCCTTGATGACGGACAAAGGAAACAAGTTGCCACGTTGGCGTTGCCATCTGTTAGACTTACACGTCGAATCCGTTCATCCACTTTTCAGCTGCGCGGCTCGGCAACGATGCAAAAAACAAAGAGGTGTTAATCTACAATCGAATAGTGTCCATAAGCAAGGGAATCAATACCGTTATCGAGAATATAACGCTTGTCATCATAGGGACTTAAACCAATCTTATTCAGTTTAATAGAGAAAATATTGTGCCTAAAGCTCCTAATTTGATTCATGGAAGTCATTTGTTGTCGTCTGCTCAACAAACAATTTTTATAATCTCTGTATCGTAACACACGCTTGGTGACATTCTTGGATACGCCTTTGGCTGTCTTCTTTTCGACTTCGTTGCCATTTTCTGTGTAGAGCAGGGAGTACATTTTTGGTCTAAGTCCAACAAATTCTTGGATGGGTACTCCAGCAGTTTCGTCTTTCATCTTTCCAAGGACCTTTTTGTTCATGGTACTGTACAGAGGATGGCTTTCTTGATAGTTGGAAGTGTCGAACAGGTGTAAATCTTGAGCAAAGTCTTGGTAAATGTCATTAGTTTTAATTTCATAGCACAGACTATCGGTATCGGTGAAGAGTAACTTTGCATTGCTGTCGTACTTGGTCTTGATATAGTTGTAGTGAAAGTTGTACATGAGAATCTTGGAAAGGTCTAGGATTGTAAATCCAACATAGATGGGGCGGTTCAGGAGAAGTGTAGTCTTGTGCATGTTGACTGCAGCCAGGTCTTCGGAGAAAATGCGAAAGGAGTTGAAGGCGGGCGAAGCTGTGAGCTTGGCAAGTTTCTTTTGGTTGTTGACAAGCTTGACATTCACATGTTTACGTAGGTTCTCCACTGTCTTTCCAAACACGGAATTGTTCATCAGCTTGAAGAAATCTTTTTCAAAGTCATTGGTTGCTTGCTTGCGTTTCTCAGTGTTGAAATCTATGTAGGGTTTTAGCCAGTCACGTTGTGTGAAGACAAGAGCGCGATGAACTTTGGTTAGTTTCATTCCGAGAGAGAGGTAGAATTTCAGGTTGCGATAATGAAGAATATACTTGGTTTTGTCCTGGAGGTTAGGGACGAGCTTTGGCTGAGCGTTAGTGGTAATGTCCAACTCTTGAGCTAACTGCTGACAGTAAGGGGATAGCATTTCCTCTCTCACTTTCATTCTTTCTGGGGCGAGTGGGTAATCGCTGTGGCTGTCATGAAGTTCTTTTGGGTACTCGAGGTCCACCTCCAGAATATACCCGTCCTCGGCATCATCCGGTACATTCTCCACGTCTAGATCTGTAATTTCTCTCTCATTTAACCAGTCAAAGTTACCAGTAGGTAAAGGTTGTGACATTGCGTACCCGTAGAGATTGTTTGCATGAAGATAAATGAGATATTTTAGCTCCTCTTCTGTGTTGAATTCACGTAGATAGGGATTGTTGGCTTTGCTGTAGCGGTTGGAAATCATGCTTATTCCACCACGCAATCCTTCTTCAACGAAGAGGTACATATCTGGATCGGTGATAAGTTCCAGTTCCACATCTGTCATCTTGAGACAGGCTTGCCAGGCTAATCCAGGGGAAGTGTAGAAGTGACAAGGATCGAGTTCGTAATAGTCGAGGCAGATGTTACGGAAGTTTTCAAAGACATCTGCCAGAAGCAGCACGTCCGACTTGAGATAGAGATCATGGTACTCACCCATGTTGTTCATGTTGAAGGCGGTGAACACATTCTGGGCATGGGCATAGTCTTCATTGCTGATATGTTCATCTTTGAGGACACTGTAGAAAGCTTCTTTAGGAGGGAGTTGAGTTTCTGTGAATTTCTCGACACCATCCATGTAATCGTAGGGGTATACACCTTTCCGGAGCAGAAGGTTGATTTGATCTTGGTTCGGGATGTACGTCTTTAGGTGATGGAACTTGTCAGCACCTTCTTTAGCAAGGTTGGAGACGAGGTGTTCGAGCGAAGAGTTCATAAATTGAAGTGAGTCGATAAATTCAAGGTCACCGATTGAGAAGGTGATGTATTTTTCTGCATTATTTGGAATGCAGTTTATTTTCCAGTGTTTTAGCTTGCCCAGTCCTTGCGTTATAAGGTGACTGTCATAGCCCCTTAGATTGTGAAATATGACAGGGATGCGACCAGTAAACTTGTAATTCAAGTTGCATTCATTGTGGGCTGGACCTCGGTATTTCCCTGTGAGGTGACAGTGGTCTCTCACACGGTCCGCTCCTAGGGGCTCCTCACAGACATGACAGCTAACAGCTTCTTGAAAGGCGAGTTCTTCTTCAGGACTGATATTCATAGGTACAACATGATTTAGCACTTCTTTTATCTCTTTTTCTTCTGCCTCCATACACTGCAGGAATCTATCGACAGCATCCCGACCACGGTACACGACTGGAGGTTTGCAATACTGGTCAAGCTGGCTGACGATCATGTATGTAAACCCGCAGGCCTCATGCATTTGATAGGCTTCTGTGGAGGATTTAGAAGGATCTTGTGACGCATGATCAATTTTAGTTGTAAGACTCTCAAAGTCGGCATAAATCACAAAGGGCACTTTGAGTTTCTTATGATGATCTTTGAATTTAAGTGTAGCGTTATCTTCGTCAGGTAACTTGATTCTCTGTGGCCCATGGATGCGACAGTGGGGACGACGATCATCAAGGAGATCTTGACGGACAAATCCATGAAGACAGTAATTACAGTAGAACATTCGACCATTGTGCTTTGTTTGAAATGAGAGAAGACGGCTAAGGTTCTTTATTAGACAGTAATGCCTAACAGTTCCTTGAGATATAAGTAAGAGATTGACATGTCGGTCATAGCGTTCTTTGGTTATGTAGAGTGGGAAAAGATCAGCTTCATATCCAAACACGTTGATCGAAATGTTGTTTTGCCTTTCAAACTTGCATATTTGGTCAATGGAGACGGGGAAGTTGATCCCGTCCATGTTAAGTTCGTGTTCATACTGCTTGTAGTGGTGGAGGCTACCAGGTTTATTGCTACGGTTAACAGGGTTCAGCGCTGCCAAAACAGACCAGAGAAAGCATTTGTTGTCATTGTTCTGGATGTTCAGTATGGCCTTTCTATCCTTCATTTTCTTTGGCAATGGAATGTAACTTGAGGCTCTTATCGGTGTATACTTGGCTATATTAAGATCCAGGTGGAGAATTTCATCTAGTTGCCATCCGCTCCCCTCGCGTTGGAACTCAAGGAAGGATTCCTTGATTTTGTCTTTGGTCTCTCTCAACTGCTCTCTCAGCTCATGAGAGTGGACGACTCTCATTGTGTTACTACGAAAGTGAGGCTGTGTTCTTTCGTCTTCAGAACCTGGCCTATGCTTCACCATTTGCACTTTCACACAAATATAAAACTTAAGACCGCGCTTCTCTCTGAGCTCCCTTTCTAAAATACGTATTATTGCATTCGATTTTCGACTCAGAAAATATGAAAGGTCATGTTTTTCAAGCTCTCTCGAACTCATTTTATAAACTTTCAAGTTGCTACCCAGGGCAGATGTTTCATCATCAACAGCATTTCCGTCACCACCAGCTCCTTCCTCTACTCCATTCGCATTTGGGGCTGATGCCGTGTCTTCATCTTGCTGTAATTCATCATCAAAGCTATTATCTCCGCCATCACCTTCCCCCACTTGATTCACAATAGGAGCTGACCTGACTTCTCCACGTTGCTGAACTTCATTATTACCTCTTTTTGAGCAGATCTGAATATGTTCTTTGTGTTTATCTTGACGGTAAAATCCACGATAACAGTGTCCACATCGAAATGGTCTTGATTCATCATGCTTCTTCATGTGTCGGTTGAGGTCACTTTTCCTCTTGAAACTGATGCTGCATTCCTCACAACTGAAAGAGACGCCTCCGTGAATAGTGCGTAGATGAAATGTTAGAGATTTCTTCTGCCCGAACGTCGATGGGCATTGCTGACACTGGTGTCGTACCTCGATCTATAACAATACAAAAATATTTTAAACAATAGTTTTAAAATATCAAATTAATAGATTTTGGAGTACGAAAAAGCACCAAAAAAAAATAACCGTTTTCTCATTTCTCTTAAAG
The DNA here is from genome assembly GCA_026413505.1 of Epizoanthus ramosus. Lineage (NCBI taxonomy): Eukaryota > Metazoa > Cnidaria > Anthozoa > Zoantharia > Epizoanthidae > Epizoanthus > Epizoanthus ramosus. The sequence continues at coordinate 9,975 of JANVCJ010090861.1, forward strand.
ATGGCAGTGATGTTTGATTTTTTCGTTTTTGGCTGCTCCTCAGCATCGGCATCATTAGCTTCTCGCCCGCGTTTCCGTCCAAAAGCTTGTTGACTGGTATATGGGCGCTCTTTGGAGGTTTGCGTTTCTTGTTTCTGTTTTAGTAGAATAAAAATATATGTTTAATAATCTTCCAATGCCAAACCTTTTTAGCTTACAATATAGCAGACTAAATCATACTGAACCCTAATAATAACCCCATCACTGAGACTTAGAGTTAAAGACACAGCCCGCCTCCCCCTCCCCTCCCTCCATTATATAGTCCTGTCATTTTCTGAAAAATACATACAACACATTATACATTATTTAATATATTATTTTATCATTATAAATTAATAAATACTACCTTATGAACCAAAACTAGAAATATACATCTACCCC
>JANVCJ010090872.1:0-10394 GCA_026413505.1 Epizoanthus ramosus
GGCGGGTGGGGGGGAGGAGGAATTCGCCACCCTTGACATAAAATTTTACATTACATATATTTAAGATATGCGGCTGATATTTGGTGACTTTTCCTAAAATTGATCGTAGATTATATTTTTAGTAATTTTTTTGGGCTATGGTGTTTTGCGTTTCCATGGTAACGGATTGTTAGAAGGGTTCTTTTATCATTAATTTTGTTATTTCGTTTTTCTCGAAATTTTTCGTCAATTCTGAATTACAAATAAATATTGATAGTCACAAACATTTGTTTTGAGAATTTTAATCAATATTTTAAAATATAATTAAGATTTGTGACGTCATAGATATTGCGCAATACTTGGCTGACACACAAAATTACTAATATTTTTACTAATTTGAACGAGTGAGATTCCAACCAGCTTCGTATGTTTTGCTAATTCGTTTTTTTTTCACTTTATTTCGCAAATATAGATTGAATAGATTCATTTCAAATTTGGTAAATAAAGATAAATATAAGTAATATGACAACTTATGGCCCCTCCCCATATATCTAGGGTCATTACTGCAAACCTCTTATAAAATGCATAACAAATTTTTTCTAAGAAAATATATAGTTTGAGACATTTAATACAATATAACAATTATCTATCACTGTACCAAATTGGGTTCAAAAATTAATTAGTGCAAGACTGGAAACTTTTTAAAGAAAATCAAGAGATTAACTCTAAAACAAACTTTCGAATCTCGATTTGTTTACCTTTAATTATTTCTAGCAGTTTTATACTTGCAATAATCGGATCAGTTATCAACAAATATTTTGTGCAATCGGTATTGAAATAATTAAATGTGACAATTTGATTATATACTGTTATTGATCTAAGTCAGTTAATAAAATTGTATTTGTTTTTGCAAACAAATAGTGTATTAGCAAACTAAACCGTTCAGTGTAAATGAATTTATCCCATAATATATAAGCAATTGTGAAAATGTACTTTCGCACAGTGTACCCGGTTTTGTAATATCCATTTTCCATTTTTCTGCGAAATAATTTTACCACATTTTACCACAGGGTTCATCATCAGAGTTTGAATTATTACTATTTTGTCGAATATCAGTGTGTAAATATTGCACAGTATTAAATACAGGAAGCCGGAAGAAACGGCTCGATTCAATTTCAGCTGTTCATCAATTTATGACAAGCACGTGCAAATAGCAAAAGCAGGATTCGAAGGTTCAAAGGTTTATTATTTCCACATATATTACAAATATTTACTGAAAAAAACAACCTACGAGTGAGTGGTGGGAGCAAGGGCTAAAACACTTAAGGGTTAATAAGCACCCTTGCCCCCATTATGAAAATGAACAAGATTAAATTTAAAAGATGGAATATAAGTTAAAGTTAAGGCGGCATTACACCGTCTGGATTTGGTGCCACCTTAAATTACCACCAAATTAAGGTAGCACCAAATCTAGATGGTGTAATTTTTAGGTTTTATAGTGCTCATGGCAGCTCTTCTTGAATACTGAAGATTCTGAGGCAGATTGTTCCAAAGATAGGTCATTCTATTAAGAAAGATTCCCTTAAATAGTCCAGTTTTGAATTCTGTAGTCTTTATATCTTTCCTTGACATGGGAAAAAGATCGTAACCTCGGCGTCTGAACAAGTCAGACAGTCAGCTTTGGAGCTTCATGAAAATCAAATGATTATGGCTTTTTGAAACTAGAGAAGGATGAGGCGAGGAAAAGACTCGTAGTCTATTTTGGACCGAAATGAAAGACAAACCGGGAACAAAATCATTTTTAGTATCTAGTCACCCTTGGGCCAGATTGACCTCGCTAATCGATAGAATTGTTCCGTTCTTCCGTTCCAGCGCAGACAGGAAGAGTTCTCGCACACGACTGGAAAGCGCTCTATCTAGGATCGCACCTGCGTGGCAAAGCAACATAATGCATGTAAAATGCTCCGCACTGTGGAATGTAGTTTCTGTACTGTGTTCCATAACATACGTACACTAATAAATTTGGCTACAGTGCAAGTGTACGCATATGAACATATAAAGATTACAGTAAAGAAAAGTCAAAGTTGTTAAACAACCTTGACTCAGGAACACTTAATCCAAGATAAACAAAAAAATAAAAGCTTCTGTCTATACAAGACACAATTTGCTCTTGCACTAGCTGAGACAAAACTAGAATCTTATGTATGAAATGATAGATTTAACGCAAAGATGTAAACTTATAGCAGTGGAATTCTTAGCTCCAAATGCAAGAGATTCAATAAGAAATTCGAAACAGAAAAACGACCATGTTTGACACAGCTAGATATACTTCCTTTGATTACGGCTATTTTGGTCAACATTTTCTAATGAGTTTTCTTTCCTGTAATTAAAGGCGAATCTGGGACTGAAAGTTTTAAAATAGATAGATATATCTCCGTTTGTGCCACAAATTTAGCCGCAAATTTAGCCGCAAATTTAAAATTGTTCGTTGAAAAAGTGGTGACCACAAACTTGTATTAGTGAACTGTGTATTCCATTAAGGCACATGTGCTCTGTTAAGAGTAGTATTCGTTCCCGCCTTCGTCTGTAAAATTAAGTCCAGTTTATCACTTAATAATAAAGGACTTAATTGACAAACCCGAACAAGTTTGGACAATTTAAACACTTTCAAAGGAATTAGTTATACATCAGTTTTGGGTCTTGGAGTTAAAAGTTATGAAGAGAGAAAATTTAAATTAAGCAAGAACATATTAAGTCTGATTTAGATATATACTGTTGAATGTTACGGCACTAATCAGGATCCTTCGATGTGTCATTTAATTTCACTGAAAGTTAGTCCTTTTCAGCGCCTCAACTCAGCTCCAAACGACATTTTAGACAAAGAGAAAAGACCGATAAACTTCTGAAGCACGCTCATGCATAATAATGATATACTGCATTGTTTTATTGACGACAATAACTCAAAGGAACCACAAAGGCAGTAGTTCACACATTGTTCACGCCAAGCTGAATTGACAGAGTCTATTTACATTTTATTTGTTGAAACGTTAAGCAAGATTAAACTCTCCATACAGTGTCAACGAAAGTCGAAGAAACTTCGTGCAGCCTACATCTTAAACATAGTACAAAAGCGAAGTACAAGGCAAACAGTTCATAGTGTAAACACGTGCAGACGAACCAAATTTTACCAAGAACACTGAGCTATGTCAAGCGACCGCTATTCACTAGGACTAGCATTCAACATTCTTTCTCTCTTTTACAAATATAACAAACGGTACACGATGTGCACCATGTAGAGTCGAAAACCTCTAGATTTGTGTATCATAATTAGTTCAGTAAGCAGTTAGCAGCAAAAACAAAGCCTTGGATTGCAATCTGCTTCAAGCGCGGGAAAATGTGAACCTTCTAAAATAGTCTGTTACTTGTCTAAGCTTGTCCGTTTGGAACAAAGACTCGTGATGAATGCTTTGTGAGAAATATAGTGACGGCGCTAGTTGTCAGAAAGAGATTAACCAATAACAATGGTAAATTTCAGCATAACCACAGCAAAATTATATTACACACAAGCAAATGACAACGCAAGGAAGTTAACAAGCCTGAATTATCGTTGCGAAAACTGATACGTCTTTTAAAAAATTCCTTTACCAATTAATATTCTGGATACAAACATGCACCATGCCATCAGAAGTGTTTCTTAATTATAATTAATAGGTTGAAGTTAAATTTGTGGGAAAACCAATAATTGACAATTTCCGTGCCTTTACGAAAAAGAAAAATACGACATCTTCCTCAGCCAGCCATTTCATTGTTCTTGCCGAAGATAGAATTGTGCCCAGTTTGTGGACTGAATTGTTAATTGAATCCCTCCAGTCTAGTCCAGGGCGCCAAGTCCGACCTAAGTCTTAATAGCGAGACAATAGAGAGAAAGAGAACTCGTGCAAGTAATTGGTAACAATAGGGAGGCTCGCAGCGGTCGGGTTGTCAATATTAGAGAGGCAATATTGACGGTATTGTTATGATAAATGAGGTATTCGGCCTGCACGCGTGTACTGATACCGATAAGTTACAGTATACAATGAAGTGTTGAGCTCGGACGGCGGGGCAACCGTGAAAGAAGGAAAAACGCAACTCTGAATCTGAACGTTTGTAAAGGAGCTGATTAAGAACCATGACAAAGGCGACAGAAGGCAGTGCTGGTGAAAGTTCCCAGGCAAACTCGCCTGAGTGCGAGAACCAGGAGAAGGAAGTTTCAGAGAGTTCAAGATACCGAAAGTGGGCGCTGCTTGACAGAAGCCGGAGACTGAAAGCCAGTGCGAGGGAACGAAAAAGACGACATGTGTTAAACAACGCGCTAGAACTGCTTCGCAAGAAGGTCCCTTGTGTAGACCAGAACCCTCAAAAACTTTCCAAGATAGAGGTTTTGCGCTTAGCTATTGATTACATAGCTATGCTCAGTTGTTACCTAAACAGTGCTCAAGCGATCCCTGGAGGTGCAGTGATACCGCATCAAACAACTGCAACGGCTGTCTTTGTGGACCAAACAAGCTACTCATCCACCGTTTTCTACCCTCAAAAGTCTGTACAACCGCAAGATCATTGCTCAACACAATTCGGTGAGGTAAGCTTTATTTTGTTTTAAATATCTATCCTCTTCTATGTAAAAGTGTGATCGTATAGCACGGATGCAATTGTGTTTTCAGCTCGTTGTTTGTATGTCTCGAGTTGTTTTTAAGTCCAGTATCGAGTGCGTGGGGTATATGTCTATGGGTATTTAAGGAGTTTCGATTGTTTGAGAACTGTACTACCAGCAGCTCAACTCTCGCATTAGTTTTAGCACGTGCTTTAACAATTGTACGCTTACAAACGAATTATCCTGTTTTCTTTCAGCAGGTCTCTGAGCACTATGGGATTAAAAGATCAGAACTAGACGTCTACCTAAAGGGATTTCAAGGACTATGAAATTCAAGGCAAGCCTGGTGTATAGATGACCCGAATATTGACAAGAACTATAGTTGTACATAGAGATTATGGACATATTTTAAATTATACTTATTTTATACTTGTAAAGAAAGAGATAAAATGAGAGAAAGAACTCTATGAGTTTGTGACAGTTCGGTTATACTCCAATTCTTGGGAGAGATCAGTCAGCATGCGATTGCAAATACATATGAACAGAGTTTTCAAGTCTTGCATTTGAAAAATGCCAAATGTTTTCACAAGTTTCACAAGTAGGAATTCATAGCTGCTTCTGTTCATACTGAATACTGCTGCGAATTGTAAACACTTTGTACAGCTGTTCATTAAATGCAAGGTACTATATCAATTCTGTTAATCATGCATTCGCGATGTTTTCCAAAGCAATAAATATCTTTATCAAAACCAGCGAGTGTGATGAAATTTCTGTCTCTCCCTAATGATGATCTTTGTTATCACAAAGTTTCCTCTAAATACCTTATCTCGATTTCATAGTCTCGTAGTGTAAAAACTGCTTACAGACTATCCTGTTCATATAATTGTTTATATTCTGAAATAGTCTTGAAATAGCAACACATCTGGAAATAAAAGTTACCATTTCTCCAACCGAAAGTTCATTCAAAATTGTCCTGCATAGCGTACAAATTTCGGTATTATTTCGAATAGAAGGGAATAGCATATCGCTGGGAGCTAATTCTGCACTCATTGTTTTTACGAGTAGCGAACATTGTCGATTCAGTTTATTTAGAAAAAACCTTTATGTTATTCAAAGTTCAATTCATAAGTTGCAAAGTGTACAGATTAACAGTGATTAAAAGTTACGACCAGTATTTCTTTAGAATCAAACATTTCACTGAATAAAAAGCGTTAGACAATTTCCATTTCATGCAAATATACGTGCAAATAAACACCGGTTTGAAATGATGATAATGCTCTTGATTCGCCCGTTTGAAGGCAAGTAAATATGTACTCATAAACAAACAATTTCAGACTCAAACTTTGACAGTAATTTTTGCAGTTGAATCGTTCCATCCCGAAGAAAATTGCTAACGCGTATTTGCAGTAATAAACCCGTCAAACAGTTCAAATCCTTGCGAATTCCGTTGTAACAAGATATGAATGCATAGCAAAGAATACAATATACTTCAAAATTCAGTTATAAACTTTAATGAAGTCAATTTTTGAAGTTCATTGTTTGTGATACACGTGGTTTGATTATCAATTGCAAACAAGTCTTAATTACTACCCTGCCGGATTTACAGACAGAAAGATACTAAAAATTCTTGCCTCTATTAAAACCTCCTTCCTCAATACGGCTAGCTTGCAGCTGACATGGGCTTGTGATGTTTTTGTTGCTTTATGCATCACAGCGCACGTAGTAAAACTACTACTTCATTCATGGTACTAAACAAAGACTCGGATATTTTCCACTCGCCTGAGCAGCCCGCCGTATGCAAATGAAGCCGTACCAGCCGGCTTGATTAATCCCACAAATTGTACTTAGCGTGAAAAACTCACTTTATGTTTGTTTTCCCAACAAATATCCTGTAATGAACATCCACAATGTACCGTTCTGATAGTTAATAAGCGTCCAACATGTTTTATTGAAATTCCGTGAAAGATATATAGGCACGGTCTGGTTAATTTGCCCGGCAGTCAGCCACGTGGGTTTTCACTAAGTCGAGCATAATAGCTCTTTGTTTTCTGTTAGCAATCGCGCCACAAAACCACATCCAATCAACCGTGATGAAAAGAAAATTGAGCGTTTTCTGTTACAGGTCCTTTCGGTTTTGCTTAGGCTTAAAAAACGGAAGTAAATCGCCTTTGTGTTTTGTATCCAGTCACGTTATGTTGTTTTCACGAAACTAGCACTGGTGAAACGGAAAAACCTGTTGAAGTCAACGTGCTCAATTTTTACAGTATTCGATATATGAGTGAAATAACCCTGATTTCTCTCTGTTTTCACGGTGGAATTCATTAGTCAACTGGACAGGCTGTCAAGGACAAAATTCTACCCTACCACCTCTTTGATATACACCGTCATATCTTTACTAATTTACTAATTTACCGCTTTACAATGATTATATCATACAACATCGACAACTTAGTTTCGAAAGTCAACCGATAGAAACAAACAACTATTGGCAAAAGATGCCATACAAGAGATCAAAGTCCATTTCCATAACAAAAGCTTGGCCTGTTTTGAACTTTGATTTCGTATTTTAAAAAGAACTCTATAATGTCAAATTATTTTCAGATTGAATGAGTTAAAATACAAATCAGTGAAAAGAAAAATAAGATGTGCTCCGGGCTTTATTTCAGCTTTTGCAAAAGCCTGAATGTTCCGTGATTGCTCGTTGAGTGATTGTAGACGGTGTAATATCATGTTACTCGCCAACTATTACTCATTAGGGATACTCTCAACATCCCACGTCAAAGTTTCAAAAAGCAAAGGATGTAGCAAGATGCAAAATCGTTCTTGCTCTCACAACAGAACGAATTAAATTTCCCAAAAAATATCAATTGTATGTACACAACTTTTTTTATTGCAATTATCATCTTGGTGAAAATTCAATTATTTGTGAACACAGCTGCTATGGCTTCGGATTTCCACTCGTATCCGCACAGAATCAAAGATGCAAACAAGTGTTTTGTTTCTCGTTGTTTTTTAGTGGGCATATTACAACCTTGCTTTGCCTTAATTGTTGTTATTACTTCTCTGTAAGGACTGTTTCAGAGGGCGAGCTATAGTCGTGTTACGGGTAACTGAAACTCAGTTGAGGAAGACTGTAGCACGACATCCGAAACTGGCCCAACAAATCCACACATTTTTCACAAATCAGTCTCAACAGTTTTAGCATAGTTCTTGCGCAGACATTTTCATAAAATTTAAATATTGTACAACAAGTAATATTGGTTTTTGTATAACATCAAATGACATCAGAATTACATGCGCAAGATGCAAGTCTAAACTACGGCTCGACACAGACTATGCTCTGGTTCCTCGCTAACTTTCCTTGCTTCTAGAAAATCTGAGAATATTCTATCTTCAACACTGGTTTGCGATTAAGTGAATGAATTCGGGTACTGAACGTTCTGTTGCTAACTGATAAGTAAAAAGCCACTTTCCCTGTGTACTGCACCTGGGTGTAAATATATCGATTTCATGACTAAATTGAAAGTCTCAAAATTGGTCAGTTTTGAAAATTTGAAGTAGGTGAATATCTAAGCTTATGTAACAATGTCATTGCGGATCAACACGACTGCAGGTGGTTTACAGCTCTGTATGAAAGGAAACAAAGAGAAGCAGGCTGGTACAAGCGTGCCTGTTTTACAAAGCCGCTTGTTTATTGTGGCTCCTGAACTGTACATGCGACTCTCCATGTACAGAATATAAAAAGCAATTTGTTAGAAACTGTAAGTTTCCCGACTTGAAACCATATTTTCTGTCCAGGAATTGTTTTAGCACTCATTCGTATCCTCAGAAAGAATCTGGGAAATATCGTGAGTAAGACATAAATCCGTGTGGCTGCATTTCTTTTATATGCAAACAAAGTCGCTTCACGCTATTTATTTGGATTTGCAAAAGGATTTATTGAAAGTTTCTAATCAGATTTCGGTAAAAATTAAGTGATTCACAATCCAAACACGTGAAACTTCAATACCGCTTCCGACATAAGAAAGAATCAAGCCAACTTCAATATGAAAAATTGGTTTTTGAAAGAAAATATAAGAACGAAATCCAAATATATTTAATCTGCCTGATAAACTACTTTATTTAGGTAAGGAACGGCCTTAATGAATATATGTGTGTTATAATTATAAAAACCAAATTACTTTTTCCGTTTTGTCAGTTAGTACTCTACCAGTCCCATATCCACACATTTCATTACTCGCACACATTTTCATTGAATATCATTCCAGTTTTAATTTTGAAACTGCAACGATTTTCTCTGAGGCTTCTCGGGGCTTTCAAATCCCTGACATGTGACGTTGCTATAGCAACAGTATAAATTGTGTTTCGAGATAACCGATTTCAATGACGGAGGCATCCTTCACCAATATCTATTGCAGCCGAAAGCTCGAAACACAAAAGGAGTTGTCGCTAAGTTTTTGTGTCGACATTTAATCGTTTTTAATATGACATACAAAATATATGAAAAAAGTGATTGCACGAAATTTAAATATATCGACACTGACCTGTGCTGTGGAACCAACACGCGTACGAGCAGTGTAATATCACATTTGTCTTGCTCATCAGTGGGTTTATTGGCAGAACTTCATTTTCGGAAATGGAGCTTGAAAACTTAATCTAATTCTCAGAGTAATGAATGTAATGAAAGTATATAAAGTGTAAGAACTTGAGCGAGAGGCGTGAACTGTAACTTAAACGCATTTCATGGTCAGAATTTCTCGATTTTCAGTTCACAAATCAGCGGCGGCAGTTAAAAATAATTTTGTGATAAAATGTGTTCGTTACAATGGTGTAACTGATGCGCACGAAAAATTATCCGCTGAATTCAATTTTCTATTTCAGTTTTCACAAGAAAACGAAATATTATATTCGGTCTTTAAATTCGATTTCGATTCCGATGTTTTCCATAGAAATGAAACTTGAGCTTTGATTATTGTTTTGATATCATGCAAGAAGTGAAATTCCTGGTCTTTCTGTAACTGCATGTATCATGTATACAAAAGTACTATTGCAGCTGCCAAATCTTGTAATATTTTTTATCTTGATTTGTAAGCAAAAATGTGTACAGTACAACATGCATATAAAGGTACATACATATATATTTTTAATAGAAGTTCCCATATGGGAATAAGAAAAGCTTAGAGGAGACTACAGTGAAACCTCAGACATAACAAGTTCACAATCCCCAATTTTCGCCGATAAACAACGAACATAGTTTTCAGCCCCATAAAATTACAGCAGTTTGCATGGATCGAGTAACTGAATGTTCAGAATGTGAAATTCACCCCGAAGGTGTAACCCATATGTATGTCCTTCACTAGACGGGCCTCGCTTATTTCGTTCAGTTTATTTTCGCGATCTAACTAACCTGATATAATCAACTTTTTATTTATTTATTTTTTATTTTATTATTTGTTCAGTGGAAATTCGTTATATTGGGATGTCGTTAATAATCATGTTTCGTGTATTAGGACATTTATGGTTTTCACCAATTCTTGTTGTCCCGCGGAGCTTACAATTAGTGTTTCATAACTGTAAAGGCTTTTTGACTCGAGCGCATGCGCATTACCGTGACACAACCCCTTTAAGCCTCGATCCTGGTCATCGTCCACTTTACTAGCTGTTTGATAAGTAATGGTAATAGGCAGGTGGTGGTTGCACTACGACCACAGAGCGTGTTGGGACAAAAGCTCATTTTCATTCATTTGTTGCTGACGTTCATGGTGATCACATCTCCATGACCTGT
>JANVCJ010090883.1:0-10393 GCA_026413505.1 Epizoanthus ramosus
TTGACAAACGATGTCAAAAATTAAAAACTGACGGACTTGGCGCTTCGTGAAGGGAAAGCAATCTATCTCAAACAGCGTGCTCATTCTCGCTTACAAAAACGACTTCGCAAAAATAATTTGCCTCATCATTTAGAGAATTTTATAAGCTTTACAGGGATGTATAGGTTTATGGATATCCAGAAAATATTAACGGAGCTATGAACTGATAACTGAAAACACTGCATAAGGTGTACCGTAACCTTAAGTGTCCGGCGATAGAATACAATAATAATTTCGTGATGTTTTAAGCAGTCATTGAGAAGTTGCAAAGTTCCTCTAAAACTTTGGATTACATTATTTACAATCCCAAATACTTTGAGTATGATACATTTGTCAACAGTCAAGACATCATTCTCAAGGCGGAAGCGAAACTTTCATCGTCAGTAATTATAAAATGGCATCAATAACACATAGGACCACTGAGAAACCCGAACTTGAAGAATATTGACAGCTTTAATTCGAGTTTGATGTCAGCTTCATCTGTCTTGTTCTTGCAGTTTTTCAGACTCGGTTCACGGATGTTACGTTTAACAATTTATGTCAATTATATCGGTCCTAATTTGTTCTCAGAATTTTTTTTTCTACAAATAATATTTCGAATATTTTTTAGCAAAAAAAAAAGAAAGAAAAAGGAAAAATGTGTGGAAAAAAATATATATGTGACACGGAGGTAGTCCCAGCTGGTCACTTATCCAAATACTAACCCCGCTCAACCGGGCTTAACTAGATAACTTTCTACGCGACACTACGCATCTTCGGAGACCCAGGGGCAGATCGCCGCCTGCCCGACGATCTGCCACTGGGACTCCGAGGATAGACACTACGCGGCACGACTAAAGGCCTCGCGCAGCAGCCTCTTGTCTTTTTTAACAAATGCTGAAATTGTTTTTGGACGCCACTGTTTTCGCTCCAAATGACAAACCGACTGAACATTAACAGTTTTTATTATATTCTTGTTTTTCTGGATGATGAACGAGATGTTGAACGGGACTGATACTCGACTCCTAAGCGAGACCACAAACTGCACGCTGTATGAAAGCAATTTATACCTAAAGGACATGAACCATCTGTACATCGTCAGCATTCTCCTGATAATAATCAACTGCTCCAGCGCCATTACTGCTTCACTGGGAAATGCGCTTATCATTTGGGCGATCACCAAAACACCTTCACTGCACACCCCGGCCAATATTTTACTGTGCTGCCTGGCCGTCACTGATCTTCTCACTGGCTTAGTAACTCAGCCTTTGTGGGTCGCCAAGTTCATCGCTCAAACCATGGGAAAGTATCAGCACTACTGCAACATTGTGAATGTTTATATTGTCGCTGCTCATATCTTGACTTGGTCATCGTTTATTACCCTGTCCGCTATAAGTATCGACAGATTTCTAGCACTAAATCTCTCTCTCAGATATCAGGAATTATTCACTATAAGAAAAGTCTTGATGCTTGAAGCTGCAATATTTCTAATTTCTATTATCATTGCTGTGGTTTATTTTATCACGGAATCAATGTTGCTTGAAGTAGCGTGTATGTTGTTGAATATAGCGATAAATTTGACGCTGTATGCGAGTATATTGCGTACTGTTCGCAAACACGAGCGAAAACTCCGTGATGAGCAAGAACTCGCGGAACACTTCCACGGCCAGGCTGGATTGAATTTCACGAAATTGAAGAAATCCTCTGGAACTATGGCTGCCATTTTTACTGTCTTTTGTGTGTGTTATCTTCCTTATTTGGGCGTTAACATAGCAGCTGCTATTATTGACGCGAAGGTTTTATTCTGGGAAATAAGAATTGGGCTGGATGTGGCTTCAACGATATCATTTCTTAATGCGACATTCAATCCGCTGTTGTACTGCATGAGACTAACTGACATCAGACGCAAAGTTCTGAAGGTTTTCAAAAATGGCCATTAATAAATAATCGAGTATAGAATGTGGAAATGAAGCTGTTTCCTCTTTGGCGTTGTTTCTTGCATGAGATTAGCTGACATCAGACGTAAAGGATGTCCAAGAACAAACAGTTGAGTATACAATGCGGGAATGAAATTGTGTACACTTCCGATGTCTTTATAATAATACTGAATAGTAACAATAATAACTTTATTGGTAGCCTTTAACTGAATTTGTCAGTACAAGAGCGCCGAAGCCAGAGGCTTATATTTGGCTGACAGAAATAGAGGAGACGTGGATTTAATTTCTGTTGTCAATTTACTAATGTAAAGTAAAAAAGAACTGAAGAACCAGCAGATGCTCACAAAATAAATACTGCATTCAAGCCGCTGTTTTACTGCATGAAATCAGTATCTGACATCACTACGATTGTCACACGATCTTTTTAATGTCTTCAAAGAAGGATAAAAAGGCAGTTATAATTAGAAAGTATAAATACTTCAAACAAACAAAAATATATTCCCGGTTTCTCATCAGCCGCCGCATTTACTTTTTTTGTAGTTTTTAAAATATAGAAAAGGTCTGGAAAATATATTTTATTCCGCTTCCTGAGCGAAATGACTCGACTGCAACCGATGCGATCTCTCCGATCTTTTTGCTTCTATAAAAACACCTCATGCCTGATTTACTTTTCAACCATTTATGATGAGAAACTGGAAATTTATTTTATTTACCCTAACGTTATATTAAAGTATTCTTTAAAAATGCTGTGTACACGATGTACGAAAACGTTTGTGTTTTTAAACTTTTTCAAACAAAACTATTTTACCTTGTACTCATATTTTAAACTTGTATGGAGAATATTTCTATTATAATAATAATAATAGTTTAATACTTATTTCTTAATTGCGCATTTAAAATAAATTCTCAATGCTCATTACAATTGATAAAATATGGATATATATATAAAATGAGAAAGCAGGCACAACAAAAATTACAATAATAAAACTCAGCTGAACACTTCCCGAAAAAGAAAAGATTTAAGATTAGATTTAAAAAAGTTAAACATCCTTCATTTCTAAGATAGTCTGGGAGTGAGTTCCAAACAACTGGCCCAGCGCAGCTAAATTCTCTGTCACCAAACTTTGTTTTAGTTCTGGGCCTAGACAAGAGGCTTTTAGTAGATGATCTTAACAGACAGGAATGTGTCAGAGGATGTAATGCATCCCTTTCGTCCTCTCTGATCTGCACCTGCAAGAAAGCTTTTTTGTTATGACCCCCGACATCACAACAGGGTAGGCGCGCTGTTTGACGAGCACATCCCACAACCTGTTCTGGAACAGGGGGGGGGGGCGGATAGAAGCAATCATTGAGAGACGGTGCGTTGAAACACGCTCTGGCTGAGGCATTGTAGACCACCCATAATTTAGTTGATGCTGCTGATTGCCTTATGTGGTATGTAGAACTCTCTTTCAATCATGGTTGATGGTGCTGGTTCGATGATCCCTTGATCCAATTGATCTTTGATGATTAACCTGAAAGTATAGATCAGTAATGACAATGTATAAACATGTCTGACGTACCTGTTAGTGTTATTTGAAAATATGCTCCTTTCCTCACGAATCGGGGTCAAAGCAAACAGCGGTCTCTACCTGTAATGTATTATAAACAAACTGGTGAGCTACAACAGTTTGGGCAAACATAAATGGAAATAAATTGGTATTCGACAATGTAGTCCGTGAACAGTATTTATATGAAACGGTGGGAACCTCGCAATCAGCTGCAGTTCATTTCCTATCGCTCCTACTGGTTGTTGGGAGAACTTCCACTCCAGTTAAAAGTGCGTGAGCAAACACGCTATTTGTACTGCATCTGAATTGTGACCCTTCCTTCTTCGAATTCCACAATGAAAAAGTATTAGCAGACAGGTAAATTACATGGCGCTGATCCTTTCATGGAGGGCGACCGAGTTTCGGGCTATTCATTTTGACTTCATCGATGTCTAACAGGATTAAATAATAAGATCGAATGATAAAAAACTATCACATAACTCAAAATGAAAAGGCAATAGATTCAAGAACACATGATTGCTTTGGATAATACAAATTTAGAACTGCAGTACAAAAAAAAAATTATGATTATCAGAAAATGGCGTCGAGATCACAATGCAATGCCTGCGCTCCTTTAAGAGTTTGTTGACCTGTTGCTGCAGTTTCCCAATTTCGTTGACAACTGGAAGAAGTTTATCAACTTTGGCATTAAGCTGGTGGATGACATCTTCGAGCGAAGGTGATGAGTCAGTCTGAGATGATGTGGATGAACTGTGTCGTTCTCTTTTCCTTCGGGATCTTTGGTCTTTCTGAGACGCTCTTTCACAGTTTAAGTCGACTTCTTCCGCGCTGCTTTTTCATTAGCCATTTCAGTTACAATTTCAGAAAGAACAAGCGGAAAAGCTGAGTTGCGAGTCGTGTATTAGATGCTCATTACAGAATCATGGCTGCACGGCACCTCAATGTTCTGCCACCAATCGATAATGAAGTACACATACTGAACTACCCTGATGACAATGTATTAACTTCGTCTAAGTCACTGCTATCCTGACCTTGAACTGGTTTGTAATGCAATCATGGCACCATTAAACTGAATACAGCAAGAGACTCCAAGGAGACTTCTCTCTGGCCGAAATTGGTTGACCATATGACAATGTAGAAGCTTAAAATTGATCAGATAGAATGCTACTTTCAAGGCGAATTGTTTCAGGCTGGATTACGTTGCATTTAATTCCAAAGTATTATGAAACAATCACAATTTATTGTCAATAACATTAATGTAGGGAGGAAAAGCTTGGGATTTGTGTCGTTCGACAGTATATTTTATGGTTTAGGTCAGCAAGTCCTCTTAAATAAATATTGATAAAGAGTTAGACGATAATCTATTCACTTGTTAACATCTGGAGACATTTTTTGCTTTGATCAGAAGGCATTCTATAACAATACATTTAATTTTTATGCTGTAAGTCCGTTGTTGCTACCTGGCCATACACCTTTTTTTCTCGGTACAAATTCATTTATTTTGAGAACAACCAAGGTCTATAGCCCACAAATCCAGAAATTGATGACCTTCATGGAGGACACTTCGGATAAGGCCCACGAGCAGCGCTTGGAGCAGCACCATCTTCTGAATCCCAGAGCGAATTCTATTTCGTCCATGCGAACGTCATATATATCGAGATGTGCACTGATGGCTTGCTGGTCTGGTTCTGGGAATTCTTGGCCTTGCTCCGGTCTAAAACAAAACAATGCGCACTGCTTTGCTCCGGTCTAAAACAAAACAATGTGCACTGTCACGGTTCGTTCAACCTAAAACAAAGCAGCGTTGTTCATCGCTTTTGAACTTTGCAAAGCTTCATAACCAGTTAGTTCTAAAAACTATGGTTTTACATAAAATATTTCATAATCTAGTAATAACAAAACTCGGAAAAACAATTCAGTAACTAAATATGTAATCTTACCAATGAGGGAGCTTGTTGTTGCCGGCAAGGAAAGAAGAAAAATTTCTCGAGTCAACCCATGGCTCGTGGCATATGTTTCGAACCACTCTTGGATCGATAGTGGCACAACCATATCAAACAAAATATTTAGGCCAACAATCTCATCTTCTAACTGGTCAATGGTGAGCATTTTGCCTGCCACATCCATGTTTGCAAGTTACTTCAGCTCAGCAGAGCAGAAGAACAGAATGCAATCAACTATTTTGGCGGGAATTTGCTTTCAAGAGCCCGTGATCACCTGGTCAGCTTGTTCTTGGCTGGCCACTGGCCACAGGGATACCAGGCAAAGAACCAGGGAACCACGAGCACCAGAGAACCACTAGATACCACAACAAAAACACCTAAACTAAACTATTAATCTCGATGGCCAATAGCTAGCGGAAGAAGTGGGATATATTTGGGGGTTGAGTTGGGTGGATAGGCCTAGTAAGGGACACCTTGTCCATTTGTCTATCTACCCGCCATTGGCGAATTCGTAAATAAATAAATAGATATCTTTGATGTAATATGTTTGAATATCTTTGAATAACTTGATGTGGATGTGACGTCAGTCATGAGGTTCTTACACCGAGGTAAAGCCTTCCTTCCTTCATTGTGTCAAAGGAGAACTGACACAAGTGTTTGAATTAAAAATTGTCAAAATGCAACCCGATATGAATAATGTCAAAGGCACTTTTTAAGTGACAGTAATGTTTTCAGGAAACAGAATGTTTAGGCCACTTCCATTTCCGAATAGATAGCAAAGTTCCCTTCAGTAAGATTCTTAAGCACTTTTTCAAATACAGTTACAAACATTTGCTGTCCACTGACTAGCGAACCTAATTTAGCAGAAAATCTGAGGTTGACACTTTGAGATTTTCATGCTGCGTCCTCACCTGGTGCAATGTACAATATTGCTAGAAGCGGATTGCAGAATCCGTCTGGAACAGTTAACGCAACTGATGAATCTTTCGACTTTCTCTACTGTATACAGACTGCCCTCTGTTACTGAAGTTTCATCGTTTTACGATTTGATATCTTGTTCTTTATGTCAATGTCAGACATCTCTGTGTCCTTATGGTTGTCAACTTTTTCTGGTTCTTGTATGCGAGGAAGAACACACCTCGTGGTTGAAAACCATAAAATTATATCATACTATATCTTATGAAGCCATTTCGCAGACTCTCACAAAACGCATACTCAGAATTTTTGGAACACAGAAAATTAATAATTTGTCCATAACATACGTCCCACAAGAGCAATCATGGCTAACATAGGATATAAGCTGTGACAACTATGGGCATAATATATATACTAAAATGTATTCTCAAAACACTTTTGAAATAGGCAGTCAATAATGTACGTCATATCTGATCCGCAATGGAGCACAAAGCAACCTTAAATCAGTTATATTTCCGGATGTCAAAGTGCTTTTATAACACAAAAAATAACAAGACAAGAAAGCAAAATCTCAACTTGGCCGCTTTCAGTGGCCCAAGTAATTATTTTGCAGCGGAATGATTGAATTACGTAATTTACAAGGATCCACACCAGGGCTGTAGCATCTTCTTGAGCATCATGCGCCTGGAACTTCTCTTCAATTAGGAATTTCCAAGAGCTGACAAAGACTTAAGGTGGCAAGAATGGATAGGATTTTCTTTTCGCTTGATCTCTAGCGAGATTACTTTGAGGGAATCTAGCAACATCATGTTCAAATCAATGAACACGTTGAGAGGATTGCATCTCTTGAGACCATTGAATAGTACTTTATAGTCAAAGCAGTTTCCATTGTTTTCGATGTTTGTAAGAGTGTAAAACAAATTGAGAATAAATGCTACAGAAGTGAGTATATATAACTCATAGTTTTGTGGTTGTTATGGCTATTTCAGAACAAGTAGTACATGTGTGACCATACTTGTAAATTTCTAACGCTGTAAGTTATCCATGGTTACACAATTATGTACTAGACTTTGTTAAAAGTCGGAGGCTGACCCTGTTCCTGGCGACATGAGTGTACAAACACCAAGAGTGACAATACGTGTTCATAATTGAGCTGGTGTTCATACCTCCACCGATCATTCACTGGCAAAAATAGGTTAATGTGCCATTGGCACTATGAAGTTTCCTGCCAGCCCATTTTTTCTCAAAACTTTTTGTCGATACTGAAGGATTGCAATGTCAAAATGATGTAAGGGGAAGAAAGCTGATGAACTAGTGTGATAGTACAACCATCATGCGTGAATCAATTGAATTTCTTTTAAAAATATGTAAATGCCATTTACATTTGTCATTGGATAAAATATTGTATTGCTTTTACAGTCGATCTGAATGTTCCTGCAACCAGAAAAATCCAACCCATGTTCTTCTTCCAATGGGAAATCTCCAATCTTTTAGGCAAGGGACTTTCACCTGTACTCTCCGTGAAACCCTGATGGTCACTGCCATCTGGGGTATGGGAAATTAGCTCATCATAAGCAAGTGTATTTGGCGAGCCAAAATTCGCAATCATGATGTACCAGGGATGGCAGGCTCGCTGAAGCAACTGCAGTACTGCTGGGATTTTCAGCATTCACCTCCAAGCAACTGGAGAGCCAGGGGTTTTCATTGAGATGGATATAACTATTGAATTCAGGGCCAAACCCCAGCCATTTCACATACACTCTGTCTCCATCTCGATTTAGGACATCCTCCTCGTTCCACTTCGTTTTCTTTGCTGCATTTCTTTCTTTTTCTTCTTCTTTGATGAAATCCCTTATGGCTTCTTGTCCACAATGCATTGAGGTTCTTTACAAAGCGACCAGACTGCATGGGTTTGCTGACATTGACCTCTAGGCAACTGTCCACTAGTGGCAGACATGCTGGATTTTTGTAACGTCTCCAATAAGTTATCTGTATGGAAAAAAGTTGTTGACCTATATTCAACCCAAAAAAAATGAAAGGTTTCCATCTGTGCTAGCCATCCCATAACAGTTGGACGAATATTGGGTCGGCCTTGAGATATCCCCTCCACAGTTCTAAAAGCTCTTCATAGTTATTGAGCACTCCCATGTTTGTTTCTTTCCCACATCTCGCGGTTCACAGGTTTGTTGGTTTTACGATTTATTTCACTCTTTCACAATTCTCTCTGTGGTTTCTAGTCTCAATCTGACTCTAGTTTTTAAGCTCAATTATTTTTTGTAAAATATAAGCCACAACAGGAAGTATTTACTTACACACATGTGTGCGCCCATAAGATACTGGCACAATGCCTTGACTTTGTCAGGTCCAGTCTGACCACAATCTAATCATTTACTTCGATGTGTGGTCTGTCAATCTTTCTCTAAATTTAATCCAATAAACGTGATTTCCTCCCTTCTGGTCACGCTCACATTTTAGTATTATTTTCAATTATCGCCTCACATTTTCACTCTGTCATCATACACAATTATGCTAATATATATTTGCGCCTAGTCTTCGACAAAACAGACTGCTCGAACAGTCCATCTGGTGCCACTGCACTTAGTAAGTCCAGCTATAATGGTGTTTTTCTCTTCTATAGGATTTGATTCAATGTTGCCAAGTAGTGTTTCACGTTTTAGTGAAAACTTAACAAATTTCACAATTTCGTTGGTGTTACTCATATATTGTGACAATGCCTTGGCGTTATTGGTGGAATATTTTATGCTCAAGCTAAGGGCATGCACATGGGTAGTCTGAGCCTCGGCTGGCACTCCTGAATTAGTTTTGCAATGCCTGATCTTTCCCTAGCATTCTGCTTGCCCTGTCATAGCACTGTTGCCTACAGCTCGACAAAGATGTGTTAACTGAAGTCGAACAAAAGTGTATTTGGTTACCAGTACTATGGTATTTGACTAAATGTTGCGTTGCGGCAGGAAAATACAACCAATCAAAAAGCATTGTCTTTACCATCCGTTTAAGCCAGCATTCGGGTACAGATCCTGCAGAAAACTAGCGGGAAAATCAGACTGCAGCTTGTGACTAAAATATGACCACACTGATTTCAATGAATAGATATTTCCTCAGTTTTGATTATAGACATAACTTCTTGAAAGCATGCATTTTTCGGTATAAAGCTATAGATATTAGAAAAACTAACTTTTGTGGTAGCTGCAGCCTAATTAAAGAGATACAACTTTAATCAGTAGGTGTGGTCTTCACTTTTAATATATGCAGAATAAATTATAACTTTAATTAAGGGCAGATTCCAATAAGTGTCAATTACAATATTTTTTAAAATATTATAGTTGCTTCAGTCTAGATATTTGTTTAAGTGTTCTTTATCAATAAATAAATACTTTTGAAATGTTTTGTGATGAATTTGTCAAAAAAAATTTCCAATTTTATAAATTTTGAAAATCCAATATGGCCGCCAAGGTAGCAGACAATACTGTACAAAGACTGTTGCTATGGCAACATTAAACTAACAGGCACTTGTTCACATGGAAACTAATTGACTGTATCTAAAGCGCAGTAAGGCTAATTTTAATCAGCAACCGTTTTGAAAAGTCCTGGGCAAACTCCATTGCATTCCCTCATTACGACTTCACTATGGACAAAGTGTGTCATTCATTAGTATTCAGAAATTAGTATGCATTACTCACTGCACATGCGCTAGTTGGTTTCACGTGTTCGGTATGACACCGAGTACACGTGAGTTATATTGTTTATATGATCGATGTCGCGCATCAAAAAGTTGATTTGAAGTTGATCATGTCAGAAGTTGAAACTATTAGAATTGGAAACATTTAGCCAAAAGAAGCTGCAGAAGCTTTGCATTAGTTTGGCATTTGGCACAAATGTAAAATCGTCAAAATTGATCAGGATGAGAATGGCACAAAACTCAAAAGTTTCCATTCCAGATTGGAAAGATTTGGGATCGATCGTAGTTTTGCAGTTTCGTTGTTGAAATTCCCTTCTCCACTGCCAGAAA
>JANVCJ010090905.1:0-10393 GCA_026413505.1 Epizoanthus ramosus
CTACAACTACAACTACAACTACAACTACAACTACAACTACAACTACAACTACAGCTACAGCTACAGCTACAGCTACAACTACAGCTACAACTACAACTACAACTATAGCTACAACTACAGCTACAACTACAGCTACAACTACAACTACAGCTACAACTACAACTACAACTACAACTACAATAACAACTACAACTATAGCTATAATTGCAAATACAACTACAACTACATCTACAACTACTGCAACTGTAACTATAAATACAATTGAAATTACAACTACATATCCACTTCCATCTACATCAGTGCATATTTCAAAATATTTTTATATTACTATGTAAGTGAGAAAATGACTGATATAATTAAATATTTGTATTGAGATGAAGTAATGAGAAAGAGATCGATGAAGCAGTAAGCAACACTTTTCACAAGTTAAGAACCAAACAATTTAATGTTAACAAGGAATCACAAATGTCCAAATAACAGCAGCGACGATATGCAATTCTGTAACTCATCCTTCCATACCTAGGTTTTATTCGGAAAGTTAATCTGTTCTTACCTTTACACAAACTCTTTTTGATTGTCTCTGCCACATCTCCGAGATCTTTGAAGGTTGGGGCGATCACCACAGTATCTGTACTTGACGCGATTGATTCCAGATCCTCTCTATCGACGTACTTACTCACCCCTAGTGCGTAAACAATGACACCCTTGTCCTTCATTCCTTGAGAAGCTTGTGTCAGGGGGGTGAACTTTCCTTTGTTCCTTGTTTGTTTACCATCAGTAATTACCAGGGCAACCTGGGGTGAAAATTTATATCAACGTTTCACATATTACATATTAGAGAGATTTAGCACCACGTATACGTGAAAAGGCAAACGTGAACTTGACGTTTGCCATTCCATGTATAATGGCGTCACTTTTCTCATTAGCTTCACGGCTCCACGTACGCCTCGTGCGCTACCTTCGGCCACCGAAAAGGTTTAAAAACGTTAACTTTGACTTCATGTAACATGAAGGAAAACGTTTTGCTGCTGTTTAACGAAGTATAAATAATTCTCGTTATGAAAATAAGGCGAAAATATCTAACGTAAACCGCAAATGCGACAATGCTTACCTTCACGTAGAAAGGGCAACCGGCAAACGGCAAACGCGGGAAAATGAGGTCACGTGGTCATATTTTCACGTTCGCCTCTCACGTATACATGGTGCTAAATCTCTCTATTACTATTACTAATATTGTTGCCGTGTTGCCGTTGCCGTTGCTGTTGTTGTTGCTGTTTATAGTTGTTAGCAATTATAAGAAACGTTCAAGAGTAAAAGTTGCCATGTATGTTATATTAAAACCATTTGACCAAGTTTGTCGTGTATCTGTTACAGCAATTTAAAAAAATATATGACTTATCTGCCAATGACATGCATGCATTGACATGCGCCTTTCAAATCACGTACGGCCACTAACTTTAAAACCATACCTTTGGCACGTCATCTCTCATTCCACTCCTAGCAGTAAATATTTCTTTGTTAGCCTTTATTATGGCTCTGTCAATAAATGTCAATCCCCTTTGATGCGGCATCTTATCCAGCCGTTTGTTGACCTCGTCCACGTTTAATTGAGACCCTCGTAACGTGTTAAACTTAAACACAACCTGAGGATTTGTACTGTAAGCAAGGGCGGCCACATGTGTACCGGCTGGTGAAATATCAAACTCGTCCGCAACCTTCTTCAGAAACTCTCTCATTAGTGCCCAGTTCCTGCGGCTGATACTCCCGGACGAATCCACAATGAAGGCGAGGTCAATAATTGCCTTACATACAACGACTGAGAAGGAAAACGAGTACATTGTTATTAAATTATGTCACTTATGGAATAAAATACGATGAATGTAAATTGATGTACTGTTTATTATTGTATAGTATTTTTTCAGTTTTGCCAGCTCCACAAGCCTACATGCAATGTTTTACTTATTAATAATACAAAATGTGAACTCTATCAGTTATAAGGACAACAGGTAAAGAAATGACTCGTGTTGTAATGAATTATAAAACTGCACAATGAAACCAACATGACTAGGAATGTTCTTGTCCGTTGATACAATATTATTCATGTTGATATTTATAGTATTTTCGTTTGCACGTGGCGTCATCAACAGCCATGTTGGAGAACGCTAATTCATCTATGCTTCTATTTTAAGTTCCAATAAGTCCGCAAAGCTAAGTCTCTTGAAACTCCAGCAATTACTTGCATACTCAAGATGTCGCTGTAGTCCCTGTCTTGCGGTCATTTGGACTCTACTGACTCAGTTATGTAATAAAAGTACAGTACTCCAAATTGTACATTCACTCGCTGATTAAATGTTTGCCTAGAAGACTTTCGATTTGTTTTATATTTTGTTTGAATTGGTTTTAAATTCATCCTCAGCATAGCTGGAGATCACACTTTAAAATTGCAAAATAGTTCAAAATTCCAGAAATATAGCCATAAAATGAAATTTCAATTACACCCTCACCACATTGCCCCTTGTGCTTTACTTGGATGTTCTTCTCTGTGAGGCAAGCTTCTTTCTTCAGCTCGCACGGGTTGTGGTATGTCACGCCATCTGAACCGCACACCAAATGTGCGCCTTTCGGACACTGCTTTGGGCATGCACACTCAGCTTTATTATTAATTTTATGGCATCCCAAGTTATAAGGTGCATTGCACGTGACCTTCTCGCAGGGATCAGCGGCTGGTGAGAAGAACATGAAAACAAATATAATCACACTTTGCCTACATAACAACAACTCAGCAGGTCGCTGCAAATAGAAGAAAACACAAGGGGGAAGGGGCGGAAGGGACCCCTGTATCTTTCTACCCTTTCCCCAAGAATGTTTCATGCTTTATTTCCCCTCACAAGGGCTATTTCGCCATTCTTAAAACAGAAAAACATTTTCAAGAGTTTATGCTCAAAAAACACGATTCTCCCTTATTCACTAACAAAACACAAGTGACTCCATTACATTAATCATTTCCCTCCTCCATTATTCCTTATTCGGCTCCCAAGCTAATCCTGCGGGATACCACCTTATATTCTTACAACAGAACTCGAAAGCTTAGGTTAGGATAACATTTACAGAAGAGCACTAATTATTATAGTAGTTTTAGGCCTCGTTCACACTATACCAGATAGTTTTCTTGCCGTTTTGAAAACCATGGCGGATAGGCCGTTTGTTTACGCTTGGAACGCTTTTTACCGGACAATTGACCATAATAAAAAAGATGGCGGCTGTACATTTAACCACAATGCCTTGCGAACCTAACACAACCCATAGGCACATAGAAAGCAATATATTTTTGTGAAATTAGTCCTTGTACCAAAAACATTGTTAATGCTAGTTTTGAAGTTTTTAGGACCTTTCAGTGCGTTTTTATGAGTGTTTTTAGGGTTTTCGTGCGCTAAGAATTATGGGTAAGTGTACCAGCCGCCATCTTTTTTATTATGGTCAATTACGTAAACCCGACATGAAAGCCCAAATCAGTCAATAAAGAAGTAAATCCAATCGTCGGTTAAAATCTTAACCGTTGGTTAACGCTAACCAACTTTCGAGACTCGGACTGTGAGTACTGTGATCATTCCTCTCCCTTATTTAGAAAATTATCAATTCTAAAGCTGGCTGATCTTGTCAATTACCAAAACAGCATTTTTCTATATAAATTTTATGCAGGACAGCTTCCTATGGTATTTGAAAACTTCTTCCAAACAGTTGCTTCCAGACACAGTTATAACACAAGATTAGCTTCTCGATCTAGTTACTACATTCGATGGGAAATTCAACATACGCTTTCAAGGTGCAAACATATGGAATAAAATCTACGAGTCAACCAAGTTGTTGACTTTCCAAAGATTCAAAAAAACCACTCAAACAGAAATGATTCACAAATATTAAAACTAACTTAAGACAGCCTTCTCGCTCAATCAAACTGTCATATTTTTGTCATTCCATTTTTTTTCTTTTTTTGTCATTTTTTGCCACTTTTTTGAGTATGTGTCTTTAATTGCTGTATAGATAATACTAATGAAAGTTGTATTATAGTTGTGTCTGCCACTCGACTCTAAATTGTAAGTTCTGTTATTTTCTCTACCTAGCTTAGATTAGCTTATTAGTTATTTTCTAGGTAGTGATTTCCCAACATTTGTAATATATTCGTATTTAAAAATATCTTGTAATTAAGTGTGGATCAATAAATTTGTCTATTCAGGTAGTTACGTAAAATTCGACACGCTAGCCCCGACAGCCAATGGCCCGTCACCTGCTTAACGCAACAGTGAATTTGTTAAAATGTTTACAGAAAGTATTATTATGAGTAGTTTCGCTTTTTCTTGTAGCCACACAGACATTGTTGCATTTTATTTTCGTTTTGCGATATTCAGAACTTCACAAATTATTCCATTTTTATATGGTTCAATTTCGTTATAGTTTTACTTGTATAAAACTATGTAAGACGAAATCCGATTGTGATCCGCCAATCAATTTTGCGCTAACCCTTATCTGTAAAACCAAGTTCCCCGATTTGCGCAAATGAGGCAGATAAATATATATGTATATGTTGAAAGTTCAGGAAATGCTTTACTAGAAATGGGGCGCCCTCCCTTTCCCTCGGGTCTCAGTCGCTTTTTCTCCGTTTCATGCCTCTTCTTTGATATGTACTGGCCACGAATCCCCTTGAAGTTCACTTTGAAAGTTTTCTGTTTTAATTACTTTAGTGAACTCATACAGTTTGGCCTCAATTGACAAAATGTGTTTTGTATTGATATCATTGGAATTCGTGAACTCCCTTTATCAAAGTACGGCCATTCGAATGAAACAATGTATAATCCTGTGTCTTCACAATTCCCAGAACACCATTTTATTTCTTAAACGTGGCCGAGTTGAGGAAGTCACTGGATCTCCCATGCAACTCATCTGCATTCTTAATAGCAGCCTCTTCTAACTTAATATATAGCATCATACACGTACTGCCTTGACCGTTCAGAAGCAAATCTCGTCTTAAAACTGTGGTCACTTTCACCGGGCGCTGATGACGATGAGAACAATGGCAGCAATGAATAATCTAATGATGTAATTCTTGCTATCATAAGAGATGAGGAGGAATCAAGACTGCCTACGACAGCTAGATGGTGGAGAAATATTACCAGATAATCTGACATTGATTTCTTATTTTTCTGAACCGAATAGTTTTTAACTTTTAATTGACTTGAGCATTAAGCAAATTCCGAGGATTAGCGCATATGCACCAAGTATAGGTTACTGACAATCCCGTTCCCAGAGCCCGCGTTTTTAGGCCTGCGGGGAGGAACGAAGGGCTCTGGAGCTTCCACAGAGAAAGTCAGCGAGACGACGACTTCCGGCCCCACCAGCCCCTATCGACTCAATCTCGTTCCCAGAGCCCGCGTTCTTTTAAGCCTGCGGCGAGGAACGAAGGTCTCTGGAATAAAGCACGAGCCGGCGCATGCGTAAACCGCCGCTATAGTGACCCAGAGACAATTGATATTCCTTATAAGGCAGTCCGCAGATCGCGGACTTGCACGTGCATTATTCCAGAGCCCTTCGTTCCTCGCCACAGGCCAAAAAGAACGCGGGCTCTGGGAACGAGATTGGCTTTTAATTGACTTGAGCATTAAGCAAATTCCGAGGCTTAACGCATGAGAGAAAGTCAGCGAGACGGCGACTTCCGGCCCCACCAGCGCCTATCTACTGTTAACAAACTTCTCAATGCGCATGCGCTGGAGTGTGGAAGCTCCTAAAGCACTTCCTTCCTCGCCGCAGGCCTAAAAGAACGCGGACTCTGGGAACGAGATTGGGTTACTGAATGGGTGCCAATAACATCTATGAGGTCCTATGAGCAATAATCCTTCATTCCTTGAGAACTCAGCAAAATACCCTCGAAAACGAGTTATGTTTTTTTTTATTGTTTGAAATCTCTCAGAAAAGTTCCGACAAAGTTTGAAGTGGTCGAGCTATCTTGTAGGTTGTCCCTGTACTTCTCAGGTTATCCGCCGTATTCCTTAAGCTTGTTCGACCTGACAGTCAGGGCTGGATTTATAAAGATCTCGATTATGTATGATAACTGTAGGTACGAGTTTTCTTATTTTTATTTTTTTTGTGTTTCTGGCCCAACATAATTACTGAAATAGTATTTTTAAATATTAAAATATCCAAGATATTTTGATCATTGGATATAGAATGTTTTCACCTTTCAAGATACTTTGATAGACAACACAAAAGGAGTAGAGTTCTGAAAATAGAAAAATGTAAATGTAAATGTATGTGGCACAGTAGATTTCCATCTCCTCGATACCATGATTTCATTTCGACATAAGTTATAATCTACATAGTAGTCTCGCCTTAGTAGCGAGTAATAAAGCATTGCTTTTTCAGTCGACTCTCTCTATTTAAATATCTGATTTTGTTTGAACGGAGCTAGACTGTAAAACGATGCCTTTTTTCGCTAGAAATCAGTCGAGAACGGGATCGCTCAAATCCCGGTCTCGACTGATTCCTGGCGAAAGAAGTGACTGTTTTGCAGTTTAGAACGGAAAGTAAACATGCAAATATCACATTGGGGCAAAGACGTCATGTGCTGAGTGTTTGACATCACGCCGATCATTCAGTTCTTTCGACATCTTCTTAATTACGTTCTCATATCTTTGTTTCTACGTTGTGCATTGTTTACAAATCGTTAAGCCGTATTGTTTGTTTGAGATTTCGCGAAGGATTTATTCTATTGTCTGAATTAACTCCGAAGAGTGGCAATTTAATTTCCATCAGGTTTTGCATAACGACAGATGTGGAATAGCATAGCAACCTATAAATTGCAATTCAAACTTTCCTAGTAGGGTATAGATTTCCGTAACTTTACCCACAATATATTACATTACAGTGAAACTAACAAGCGACAGAAGTAATACGTGATGAAGACATACAAAAGCAAAAGTTCCTTGGTTTAGTTTAGGAGTGAATCGATTTTATCTGCTTGTTGCCAAGTGTGTGTTTTGTCGCGTTCGACGCATTTTTGGTTGTGCCATTGAAGTCGATAGTTCACTGCGAAATGAAGAGCTTGGAGCCCCCAAACGGTAAGTAAAAGACTGTTTATATCCAGCCATATGACGAGTCAAGGTCGGGTTAAGGGGTCGGTCAAAAATAATGTAAATAGTGTTGAATATTGAGGCACTTGCTTTCGTTTCCGATATCTGTATTGTTCTTACTAATTTCCAGTCAGAAGCCACGCGAGTGGCACCTTAGAATCAGTCCTACTTGGCCAGGTTTTTGAGTGGGCTGCCTCCTAACTCGGTACTTCTCTACGCCTATCGATAAACTAAAATGATTGATCCGCATGCACTTTATTTTAGAGTAATACTACTATAGTAATAGTCTATCAAAACATCATTAACACCTAAACAAAAAAAGCAACTCTTGTTCTACAAACTAACTGATTCGATTTATTTCACTTGAACTATTTATGTTGAAAATTACACAAGTAGCTGTATATATTGTCTACTCCTTTTTGCACCGATATACAGCCCATTCAAAGCGAAAGGTTGTTCAATTTGTTCCTCTCCGTTACTTCAAGTTGTTGTTTAGTATTAATTAGTATAGTATAGTTCTGTTGGGTAAATATAATTATAAGAATAGCAAAATTCTACAAATGATAAAAGCTGTCAAGACGTGAACATAAACGGCAACCAAGCCCCTCTGACAATCTCTTACTCATAATTATATCTGGCATCAACCAAGTGTATCTATTCGGATCATATGTCCCTCATACTAGTCAACACCATCAACAAATTATTATTATTATTATTAACATGCCCTACATAGAAATTTAAAAAATGTCAGTGCTCAGGTGCTATGGGCATAAGAATCAGTAACTGATAGCGTCAGTTAAAACTCGATCAGTTTCCAGGCTTTGGAATTAACAGCATGAGTACACTGAGAGCCTTGCTTGCAATACATGTATTAGTCTGATGCACGGTGAGTTCTAAAAGGAACACGAAACCATCGAAAAACAATTGGGCCGCGCTTCTCAGTTATTCCGTTCTAGCGCGCACATTTTCTTTTCCTTCAAATGAGATTTTAAGGAAGGTATTGGCGCATTTGCGTTCGGCGTCACCGCGGTTTTCTATACGGCTAGTTTTCACTTTTGACAGCATCACCTTTATTTGAAGCTCAACCAAACAAAGCTGCCGAACTTATACGGACTGAAAACCGTAGAGGGCTGTTTACAGTATGCTATAAACGCGCTGCTTTTTTTAAAAAAAAATCTCTCGAATGCTGGCGCGCTTCTCGATGTGAACCACAGCCACAGGCGAACCAGGCTCTATGTTGACAATACAAGAGTTTGTGTAGGATTTCATTACACGAGAAAAAGGTTTTAACAAACTGAACAAACTTGCGAGCTGGCTAGAAGTGATGTTTGATCGTGTTTCAGTTGGGTGTATGATATGGGCTTTGGAGGGATGCATGCTGCAATTTAGACTTCCATTATGACGGAACTGGGAAGACCTTTTAGTTGCTGCGAACAACGCCAAGGCCGATGTCTGTCGATCGAAATTGCTCACAAATTCCATGGAATACCTTTCAAGTGGCAAATTTTCGCAGTCAGCACTGACAAAGCCAGATGTTCTCAGGCCAAAAAATTGTCGCGAAGGGCAACCACGTCAAAATTCAATAGGCAATCGAGACCCGTCGCTGGAGCACACAGTGGTAGGTTCGTGTCGAACAACGTCTGCAAACTAGTAGCCCCAAGGCGGACGTTTTGGTTTGAGAATGCCGGCAATCTCGTTCCCTCAGGGTTCCTTTTATCGAAAATGTTAATCCCCATACAAACTCTGATATTGAGAGCACGACATGGCGGAAATCCTAAAACTGCTGTTTTCTTTATTAAAAAATATATTTTTTCATTATTTGGTAATGTTACGTACAAAATAGCAGATGTTCCTTTTCGTCGCTCCAGGATACCCGTTGTATCTCTGATAACTACGTGGCGAACCTAGTGTTGTCTTGTTTCTATCCTCAATTTTGACGTGACCCGCTGTTGTCATCTAATTCGTTGCAGCGCTCCAAATTTAATAAAAAAAATCCAATCTAACTAGAAGTTGCAACTCAAACAAAAATTCCCACCACGAAGAAATATTGCTTAATAATATATCAAGGTAATTGATTAATACTCCAGCTAATCCAAGTAAACAAGTCAGTGTATTTGTAAAGCATTCCAATAAATTGATTTAATCTCGTGAATATAAGATAACAAACAATATAGTTTACTTATAATTACGAAACAAAACTATACATTGCATGCGTCGCGCTGATACTTTTCAGTGGTGCAGTTAATATAATCATTTTTGATATGGGACTGGCCAGTTTAATATCATTGGCTTGCGCGGAAGAATAGCTAGCGAAATATTGCGAGACTAAAACAAGCAGGATACTGAAATGATTGTGCTGTAAAGGAAAGGAGAAGGTCAGGGGGGAACTATGTCAAACAATTCTTCCACTCCCACCCCACAGTGTAGAGACGTGGTAAAGTCCGAGGCGCTAACCACTGGCCAGTGGTTAGAGCCTCGGACTTGAGACCAAAAGGTTGATGGTTTGAGCCTGGCTGCAGGCACTCGCATCGCGTAATGTCCTTGGGCAAGACATTCAGTACTCTCACAGTGCTTCTCTTCACCCAGGTGTTGGGGGACAAACCTCACAAAATGCTGGGGGGTAACCCTGCGATGGACTGGCATCCCATCCAGGGGGGAGTAGTAATACTCTCAGTCGCTTCATGCTGCAGAAACCAGAGTTAAGCGCCGGCACTGGTCAGCCATGTTGGCTTCTTCAATCCTAGATTGAAGACAGGACTTTACTTACACCCCACAGTGTAAAATGATCGGCCCGTATAGAACCAGACGTATGGCAGTAATTAAAAACTGCAGCTGTACAAATTTACTATAATAAAAAAGATGGCGTATGTACATTTAATCACAATACCTTGCGAACCTAACACAACGAATAGGCACATAGAAAGCCATAGATTTTTGCGAAATTCGTCCCTGTACTAAACGCATTGTGAATGCTAGTTTTGAGGTTTTTAGGACCTTTCAGTGCATTTTTATGAGTGTTTTCAGAGTTTTCGTGCGCTAAGAATTATGGGCAAATGTAGCAGTGACCATCTTTCTTATTATGGTCAATAGTCCTGTTCACAGTTCCTAAATTGGTAGCCAAGCCTTTGCATGAAACCGAGACGAAAGTTGTCTATGCTTTGATACAAACTTTTCTTTTGATGTGTAAATTATAATTATTGTGATGTTAAAACATTACAACCTTCGCCTCAGTTTCAGGCAAAGGCTTGGTTACAATTTAGGAACCGTGAAAA
>JANVCJ010090916.1:0-10391 GCA_026413505.1 Epizoanthus ramosus
ACCTGTTAAATGCCAAACATTAACAACAATCAGAACCTAGCCAAGTGAACAATGCATAAACAACACTAATCTTAATAATATGAATTTATGAACTGAAGGTTAATGTGTTTTATCATATGAAAATCCAAAAGAAATCAGGTGTTAAAAGTGTTGAAAAAAGTCATATTGTTATACAAAAAAATAACATTGGTTATTTTATGCTTTTTTGAACATTGTCAGCTGATAAACAGTGGGCCAAACCCAAGGAAAACTGTAAATGGAATTCGCTGAACAATAAATATGTAAATAATGTAATGTAATGTAAGATTTTTGTGTGAATAATCAGACAGGATTTAAAGCTTTATAGGGAAGAGAAATCTAATAGGGGTTAGTAGGATGTATCAATTTTAGACACAAGCATGACTGCTTAGGTTCTGCCATGTTTCATGCATAAATAAATGCATTGATTGAATATTTTTGGGTGGGCTTATTTTTAGGGGGAATGCTCATTATCAAGATGGGTTTTACTATCACACGTTTATGGTACATGTATGGGTCTGCTGGCCCAGTATGTTCCAAACATTTACAAGAGTAATATATTATATACATGATGTAGAAAATAAAATAATTGAATTTACCTTATTTTGTAACTGATGTACTGGCTTGCATCCAAGTCACGACATATGGAGTACTTTTTATCTGCATCTGTGATATAAACAATTGAAGAAATTATATTTAGATGTAACACAAAATTGCAAACTTGATCAGATCTTGATGCTCAACAAAAACAAGAATTCTTGCAGCACAGAATGGCAGAGAATTTTACAAAATATGTCAAAAGTGCCAAATGCCTGGAGTCTCTCTGGATGGAGGGGGTAGCATGTTTGGAATTGACTCATAAATGCAGTTAAATTAAATTAGTTGAAGTAACTTGAAATAGTTACCAAGAACTTTTGATGTCAAGGATTCTTCCCATTCTAGTATACTACTGAGTTTACATGTACATCATCAATATTTCCATGTCACGTGTGTAGATTGTTTTGATACATACTGTAAAGTTCAACAAAATATCCAGAGTTTATTTTTGTTCAAAGGGCTTTTTCTTGGGCTTGTTTTTCGTGAGCAAATTTTCAGGGGGTCTTATAATCAGACATAGGTCTTCATCTTGAAAATGAGAATACTTTAAATGCTTAGTATACAAATACTGTATAAGCCAATGGGTTTATTTTCGTGTGGGCTTATTTTCGGGAAATATTTTTATATTTGCAATTCATGGATTTATTTTTTCTTGTGGGAGGGGGGGGGAGTCGTTATCAAATGGAGTGTCATATCAAACATTTTTGGTACCCAGACTGTGATCCAGAAATGGACAAGATATTGAGTAACTATTGTACGTGATTTAGAATACAATATAATTTACCTTTGTAGCTGATGTACTGGCTTGCATCCAAGTCATAACATGTGGAGCACATTTTACTTGCATCTATGATATAAACAATTGAGGTAATTAGATCGATTTGTAACACAAACTTGCCGGTAAAGTATACTTTTTCTTCCTTTTTAACTAGTAAGTATTACTACCTTTAACTTGAAACAGCATTGAGGATATTTTTCAATGCAGTAATAAATAAACAAATTGACAAGATATTGAAAAATTATTATAAATTACATGATTTGGAATAGAAGATAATTTCAATTTTACCTTTGTAACTCGTGTACTGGCTTGCATCCAAGTCATGACATGTGGGGCACATTTCACCTGCATCTGTAATATAAACAATCGAGATAATTAGATTGAGTTGTAACACAAACTTGCCTGTAAAGTATACTTTTTCTTCCTTCTTAACTAGTATTATTTTACTTTTAACTTGCGACAGCATTGAGAATATTTTTATATGTACTATTAAATAAATAATTACATTTATTATATGGCTGATCAATTTCATGCACTATGATTGGTCAATTTTAGGTCCGTAAGTTGCCGTACAGACCACTCGCTCTCGAGTGGCTGTCACTTGTTTACCTTTTCATGTGTTTACACGCTCTGACTTGCTCCAAGTTATTAACAAAGCCAAATAATAAATATCTTATTATCCTCCTTTGCTCAGTCTGTACGGTAAGTTATGGATCCTCAATTTTTCTTTCCCATTTTTATGGCCCGCGCACTTCCCACTTCGGCAATAAAAAGAAGGAAAAAACTCGGACGTCCATAACTGACCATAAACAGACCTCACACTCGGCTAATAAGAGGTATAAATTAACAATATATTAGGGCCATTTATTTGAGAGAAATACATGTATGTAAGGCGAGCCCTAAGTTTAACAAGTGTGAACAGCTCGTACATGTGGTACAAGAAGTCTCGCACAAGTTGCGTCTTAAAGGCTGGGCTAGGAAAGATAATGACTTTGAATTGCTCAAAAATCAAGATGCATGAAATGGAATATATTATTTGTAGTTATATTCTAGGAAGAGCATCAAACACTTTGATAATAAACTACATGTACCTGAAGAAATGCAACACTCTCTGTACTGGAACTGCCAATGATTTGGATTCATCACCTTCCTTCAAAACCTGTTGAAAGAATGTTGAACCCACAATTATTATCTGATCACTCTCAATCAGTACATGTACAAGTGCTACATGTATATGGAGATAACAATTACTATTTAACTGAAGATATTAATGAAGTTAGTATAGTGGTAACTGGGGAACATGCACATGTAACACAGAAACTGGACTCATATAGCTGTCATATATCTCGAGACAGAAACATTAAGTTTAAATACCTGAAAAACAATGCCAGTCTCCACTGAAATCCCAATAAATTGGATTCGTCACCTTCCTTCAAACCCTGTTGATAGAATGTTGGTACCACAATTACTATCTGATCACTCTCAATCAGTACATGTACAAGTGCTACATGTATATGGAGATAGCAATTACTATTTAACTGAAGATATTAATGAAGTTAGTAGAGTGGTTACTGGGGAACATGCACATGTAACACAGAAACTAGACTCATCTAGCTGTCATTTATTTCCAGGCAGAAACATTCAGGTTTAAATACCTGAAAAACAATGCCACAGTCTCCACTGAAAATCCCAATAACTTGGATTCATCACCTTCCTTCAAACCCTGTTGACAGAATGTTGGTACCACAATTACTATCTGATCACACTCGGGTAGTTTTAAACTCAGTACTCTACATGTACATGTATGTGGAGATAGTGAGTAGACTGGCAACTTAGGAACATGTAGAATGATGTGACACAGAACTTTGACTCACATAGATGCCATTTATTTCAAGACACTGACAGACACTTTTAAGTTTCAATACCTGGAAAACAATGTCACAGTCTGTACTGGAACAGCCAATAATTTGGATTCTTGTCTGTGTCCTTCCAACCCTATTGTAAGAATGTTGGTATATGATCACAATTAATATCTGATCAAAATCGAGTTGCTTTAAAGTCAGTACATGTATATGCAATTACCAAGATCACAAGCAAGTAGACTGGCAATTGTGGAACACAGAATGTCGATTCAACTCACTGTAATTTATATCCTGGCAGAAACACTTAAGTTTAAATACCTTAAAAATGTCACAGATTGGAACTGCCAATAATTTTGATTACTTGCTTTGCTTCCTTCAAAACCTGTAGAAACCATATTGGTACTGCATGTTAGGTTACAAGTAATGTAAATAATGTAATTTATTATTATTATTATTATTATTATTGTTATTATCAAGTAATTTATAACACAAATGTTTCCTTCGTAGTTGCTTTGCCCACTTGTAACAATATTATCAACACTCGAAGATAAAAATCAAATTTCCACACATCCATGTAATGTCCACTATTTAAATCATGACAATAATTATAAAAAAAATAATGTTATAGTTCCTGATAGTAATAGTAATCACAAAAAGATAATGAAAATAATTTTACTAGTAGACAAATGAAATATAATTGTTCAGGAAAAAAGGACTCTATAGTTACGCCAGTTGGGCATAAGTTTTATAGAAAAGCTCAGAAAGGAGATGTATCTACATGATGACTGAATTTTACCATTTATATCTACCAATCACCATGATATTCAGTTACCTGCATAGAAATGCAGCACTCTCCATACTGGACATGCCAACAGTTTGGATTCCTCTCTTTGCTTCCTTCAAACCCTGTTCAAAGAATGTTGGTACCACAATTACTATCTGATCACACTCAACGATCAGTACATGTACAAGAGCTACATGTTTTTGGAGATAACAACTACTAACTATTTAATGTAGCTGAGTGGTAACTGGGGAACATGCACATGTAACACAGAAACTGGACTCAAATAGCTGTCATATATCTCGAGACAGAAACATTCAAATTTAAATACCTGAAAAACAATGCCACAGTCTCCACTGAAAATGTTGGATTCATCACCTTGCTTCAAACTCTGTTGAAAGAATTTTGGTACCACAATTATTATCTGATCACACTCAAGTAGTTTTAATATCAGTACTGTACATGTATACATATGCGTATATATGCAGATAGAAATTGTACAAAGATATCAAGTGAGTAGACTGGCAGTTGGGGAACATGTACATGCATGTAACACAGAACATCAACTCATATAGCTGTCTTTTACATCCAGGCAGAAACATACAATTATGTTTAAATACCTTAAGAAGAATGTCACAGATTGGAACTGTCAATAATTTGATTCCTTGCTTTGCTTCCTTCAAAACCTACATAGAAACCATAAAGGTACTGCATGTTAGTTTACAAGTACATGTAGTTTATAACACAAATATTTCCTTTGACAAAGTTTGTCAACTCTCGCAAATGACACTTTTGTCTACAATATTGATATTATCATGCATACATTCATGCACTCAAGCACGGAAGAGGAGAATGAGGAAGACTTAGTGACGAAACTGACAACACTGGACACAAGACTGAAGACCATTTATTGCAACAACAATAACAACAATAACAATAATAGTCATAATAATAAGAATAATAAATAACAATTATTAATAACAATAAGAATACTTTAGGAACAAATAAGAATAAAAATAAGAATCATAACAATAACGGACTAGAATCCATTAAATGGATGTACTGACACTGCAGATAATAATATTAAACAACAATAATTATTAAAAATAAAAATAATAATTCAATAGTTGCTGATAGTAGTAGTAATCATAAAATGATAAATAATAATTCTACTAGTAGACAAATAACATATAATTGCTCAGGAATGAATTACTGTTCAGTATTGTTACCGCAGTAGGGCATAAAGATTTATAGAAAGACTCGGAAATAAGATCTATCAACATGATGATTGAATTCAATTTACCATTTATATCTACCAATCACCATGATATTCAGTTACCTGCACAGAAATACAGCACTCTCCATACTGGACATGCCAACAGTTTCGATTCCTCTCTTTGCTTCCTTCAAACCCTGTTCAAATGTTGGTATCACAATTATTATCTGATCACACTCAATCAGTACATATGTACAAGAGCTACATGTTTTTGGAAATAACGACTACTATTTAATGTTGTAGAGTGGTAACTGGGGAACAAGCACATGTAACACAGAAACTGGACTCATACAGCTGTCATTTATTTCCAGGCAGAAGCACTTAAGTTTAAATATCTGAAAAACAATGCCATAGTCTCCACTGAAAATGCCAATAAGTTGGATTCATCACCTTGCTTCAAACCCTGTGGAAGGAATGTCGATACCACAATTATTATCTGATCACACACAGGTAGTTTTTAAAGGCAGTATATGTACATGTACATGTAAGCGAAGAAAGGAATTACCAAGATATCAAGTGAGTAGACTGGCAATTGGGGAACATGCAGATGTAACACAGAATTTCAACTCACATAGCTGTCACACATTTCCATGAAGACACTTTCAAGTTTAGATACCTTAAAAACAATGTCACAGACTGGAACTGCCAATTATCTTGATTCCTTGCCTTGCTTCTTCAAAACCTGTACAAGCCATGGTGGTGGTACTTCATGTTAGTTTACAAGTAGTTTGTAACAACTTTTTCCTTCAAAGTTGGCCAACTCTTTGAAATTATATTTCTGTACAATACTGAATTTGTCATGAATGCACTCCAGTATTGAAGAAGAGTATGGGGTGCATTTAATTAAATATGTACTGACAACAGTGGAAGCTGATAGCCACCATTTTAATACTGCAGTAATAATAGTAATAATAATGATTCATAGTAATAATAATAATAACAACAACAACTACAATAATAGCATCAATAATTAATAACAACCATGATAATAAACACATTTAATTAATATTCTGAAAACACTACAAACTGATAGTCATTATGATCACACTCAATCAGTACATGTACAAGTGCTACATGCAAATGGAAATAACAATTACTATTCAACTGAAGATATTAATGAAGTTAGTAGAGTGTCCATATATGTGCTGATATAAATTGTACAAAGATATCAAGTGAGTAGACTGGCAGTTGGGGAACATGTACATGCATGTAACACAGAACTTCAACTCGTATAGCTGCTGTCTTTTACATCCAGGCAGAAACATATTAAATACGGTACCTTAAGAAGAATGTCACAGACTGGAACTGTCAATAATTTTGATTCCTTGCTTTGCTTCCTTCAAAACCTGTAGAAACCAAATAGGTACCGCATGTTAGACTTTTACAAGTACTCTAGCTATAACACAAAAATGTTTCCTTTGACAAAGTTACAAAGTTTGTCAACTATCACAAATGACATTTATGTCTACAATTATATTGATTTCATCATGCAAGACATACATTCATGCACTCAAGCACTGAAGCGGAGAATGGGGAAGATTTAATGAATAAACTGATCACACAGGAGACTGATGGCCACCATTTAGTACAACAACAACAACAATAACAATTATAATAATAATAATAATAATAATAACAACAAGAATAAGGATAATAAATAACAATAAAAATACTTTAGGAACAAATAAGAATAAGAATCACAACAATATATAAAGGTTAAATACCTGTACCTGAAAGGATGCTGGTATCAGAATTATTATCTGATCACACTCAATCAGTACATGTAAAAATGCTACATGTATATGGAGATAACAATTACTATTTAACTGAAGATATTAATGAAGTTAGTACAGTGGTAACTGGGGAACATGCACATGTAACACAGAAACTGGACTAATACAGCGGTTAGTACAGCGGTTCCAGGCGAAGCATTTAAGTTTAAATACCTAAAACACAGTTCCACAGTCTCCACTGAAAATGCCAATAAATTGGACTCATCATCTTGCTTGAAATCCTGTTGAAGAATCTTCACTGGTATAACAATAACTATTATCTGATCACACACCAGTTGTTCTTGAAGTCTGTAAATTTACATGTATGTAATAATAACAATAATGGTATTATAATTATAACAACCATTATAAGCTGGAACTCATTTTATTAAAATACATTTACAACAACAACAACAACAATAATAATATTAACAATAATAACAATAGTTAACAACAGTGTGTAATTATAGTAATTACAAGATAATAATGATTTATTAGTAGACAAATGATATAGAACTGCTTGGGAATGAAGTACAATTACTGTATAGTTAAAACAGCTTATCAGAAATTAAATTTACCATTCGTTTCTAACAAACACCATGATATGCACAGGAAATGCCTCACTGTCTGCACTTGAACTGCCAATAATTTGGATTCCTCTTTCTCTTCCTTCAAACCCTGTTGAAATAATGTTGATACCACAATTATTACCTGCTCATACTCAAGTAGATTTTAAAGCCAGTACCTGTACACTGTTATACGATTTTAAAGAATTATATGCCTTGACAGACAACCAGGGAACATATAGATTTAACACAGAACTTTGACTCATATAGCAGTCACACTTGTATTATATATATTTACAGACAGGTCAGACACTTTAAGTTTAAATACCTGAAAAACAATGCCACATTCTTCAGTGACAATGCCAATGACTGGATTAAAATTATCACCTTGCTTAAACTCTGTTGAAAGAATGTTGGTACAACAATTATTATCTGACCACAATCGAGTAGCTTTTAAAGTCAGTACTTATACCCACCTGATAGAGACCAATATACATATATGCAATGATAATAAAAGTAAATGACCACTTTTTGCTCAGAGAACAAAAACCACTCACAATAGTATTTTTTTTAATTTCTCAAGCTCAGACAAAACCCAGGAGAGAAAGGGACATGTACATAGTTGACAGATGTAGATGATGGAAGAATTTTGAACATATTTTTCAAACAATAATCCTGACAACAAAACATTGATATAATTATATAATAGAAAACTTTCAGCAAGAAATGGAATATCACTAACCTTTTTCACTGAAGCAGGATGAATAAAGGTGACTCATGGGTAAATTAAGAAAATGGAAATTCATGGTACATGTAGAGCGGAGTCAATTAATTTAATGGCTGGACCTACCAGACCAGCTCCATGTGCACTGCACATAACCTGCCAGAGGTATGCAGAACACAACAGCTAGTGCAAGAGCAACAATAAAGGAAAAGCCATAGCAAAGTACAGTAAACATGTGACTTCTATGAATATGACCACAAGAAGGATGATTTCTGCCGAGCATTTGGAAAGGAAAGCCAGAAATGCAATAGGTTATAGGCCTGATCATTTTGCCTGATCATTTTGGAGCCCTAGAAACCAGACATAGAATCAAGAAAACAGCTGAGATTTCAGATAATTCTACAAGCTTCAACAACAAATATTGTACACAGGAGGCCTGGTGGTAAAAGACATACTGTAGGTCAAGAAAATAAGAAAAACCAAAAACTCTTACCAAGACAGTCACATAGGTTGATTAACAATATATGCAGACGCTGAGTCAGACATAAACCTGAAGGACAAGCATCACATTAAGGGCCTCCTCCACAGATCAAAAGGCCAAGCTAAAGACACTGCAGAAGTCACTTTCTGTAAAGGGGAATTAAGAACAGACATCTGCAATTACTGAGGACATGCAGAAAATAAGAAGAAATTGTCGTAGATAAATAGAGAACCAACTCCAGTCCCAGTATTCAAGAACAACCATGCAGAACTGGGAACAATCACAATAAAACTGGATAGCAAATTGGTAGAAGTGAATGAGACAAGAATACATAGGAGAGAGTGTACCACAGAACACCAGAAAGATCAAAGA
Source organism: Epizoanthus ramosus (assembly GCA_026413505.1). NCBI lineage: Eukaryota > Metazoa > Cnidaria > Anthozoa > Zoantharia > Epizoanthidae > Epizoanthus > Epizoanthus ramosus. The sequence goes on from JANVCJ010090916.1 coordinate 9,228, forward strand.
AAAGTGGAATAGAAGAACTGGGAACAATCACAATAAAATTGGACAGCAAACTGCACCACAGAACATCAAGTCAACGACAGAAGATCTAAATGAACAACAAAATGAGAAACTTTGTCAACAATTACAATCATGTACATCGGGACATCGGAAAGATCAAAGAAAAGTAGAACGAAAGAACTGGGAATGATCACTGACAATAAAACTGGGTGGTAAACTGGCATAACTGAATGAGATGAGAAAATCCACAGAACATCAAGACAACAAAAGAAGACTCCTGACCAGTACATGAACAACAAAATATGAGAAACATGCATCAACAATTAAAGCATGCATTTCAAGGAACCAGGAAGATTAAAGAAGTAAAAAGACAGAGATAGTTATGGACAATTCCACATGAAACCAGAGGCAGTGCCAGTCACTCAAAGTCATGCCCAGTTCCCTACTACTGACATCTGCAGAAACAACTCAAGCACATATCTGAACACATAACATGGTGTTCACAAGTGGCAGTGCAACCTAAACTCAAATTTTCAGACTCCCAAAGAACAGGAACCTTCTTCCCTTGGCTGTAAGGTCAAGCTCACCAGAAAGCAATTTTAACAAGAATCTTAAAACTGTTATTTTTATACAAATATATTAATTGCAATTAGCTACCAATATGTAATTTTTATCAATAGTTTTATAAGAAACTGGCCACATACTAAAATAGAGCCGGGACATTTCGTGTAAGGAAATACAAATTATTCAGGTATTTGTACACGTTTCAAGCTATCTAACCGAATACCTCCGCGATTGGAAATTCGAGACTGAAAAATCCGAGACTGGAAAAATCCGAGACGACTTGAAAATCCGAGGCCAACTATAGTATTAGGAGACTACTATTTCATTATTGTTGCCATTGTCATGCACTATTGCTGCCAGCATATACCGTAAACATTTTCCAAGACGTAAAACACCCTCCAATCATAAGACCAACATCTCTCCACCCTCTTCCCGAAACTGACAAGCTCCGCCGATATTAAATAAAAAAATGATGTTTTGAAAAAAACAAGTTATTGGCTTAATTTTGAGCGGTAACGATTATCTAAAGCACAAGCACAAGCACAAGCACAAGCACAAGCACAAGCACAAGCACAAGCACAAGCACAAGCACAAGCACAAGCA
>JANVCJ010090927.1:0-10391 GCA_026413505.1 Epizoanthus ramosus
TAGGATATTTGATTAAAAGGACGACTCCCTGGGTGGGGAATTTTGTCAAAATTCCTCAAAACACAATTGCTCGGGGGCTTGCGCATTGTGACTCATACGTTATTTTAGACATCTAACGCCCTGTGGATGGATGAACTGATACGGTAGCTCGAATGAAATATCAATTTAGTACAGCATGCAGCAATTCACCACGATCATTAGTTTATGTATTCTTCTTAATTGTTGGTGTTGTTAATTTTGCCAAATATCAAATTTTCATTGACATGTACAAAAGCAGTTCAAGAAACAACTGAAGCTGTTATTTATCATGCATCGTGTTCAAATTAACTTCTCCCAATTCGTTACACCCACCTACGTCTTTTGATTCAGCTACTTCCACTCTTAGCTCTGCCAATCTTTCTGTCAACTCTTCGTGTCCTGCCTTTACGTATTCCTTCAAGTCTTGTTGCCCTTCCTTTATCTCTTCTTGTCCTTCCTTCACGCCTTCCTTCAAGTCTTGTTGCCCTTTCTTTATCTCTTCTTGTCCTTCCTTCAAGTCTTGTTGGCCTTTCTTTATCTCTTCTTGTCCTTCCTTCACGCCTTCTTGTTGTTCTTTCTGTACATCAGCTACTCCCTGCTCAATACGTTTCAAAGTATCCGTAATTTCATCAAAAGTCTTCATAATTTTATCAACATCCTGTTTATCCATAGTCTTCCATTTCATTATATCCGCCGTCAAGTCAGCTATTTCCATATTCAGGTTCATGCCCATAACTGTGGGTTATCAGAAACTAAATTAATAGAACGAAAAGATCCAATATTTAATGTACCCAATTGACAGGCTATTATTGTTTTTCCAACCAAGTAAGATGCAGTCTGGGGAAATTGGATTTTATATCAAGGAAAGTATAAACTCCAACGTAAGAGAGGATTTATCTAAAGTAACCAACGAAAACAGCTATTGTATACTTTTGGGACATTGTAATATCAATGGCTTGAACACTGATCCCCATCTACTAACTGAAGAATTTAGGAATTTAGGAACACATTTTTTCTCTCCTCACATTTTAAAACCAACTAGGATCACTAGTCTCTGTGCAACCTTAATTGATAACATATTTTTTTATTCAAATGATTGAACATCTTATGGTCAATGGCAATTTTATATATGACCTAAATGATCCGTTGCAAAACATTTTGTTTAGCTGTCCTCTCAAAAAAATTAAAATATTTTTAGCGAATACATCCAGGTCACTGGATTGAGAAGAACTCCTAGTTGATGCTGAGAGCCGTGCTGATGATATATTCTAATGCTTTTCAAAAGAAACTGTACCTCCATTTTGCTCCCATTTTTGCAGGTCACCGGCTGCGGCTAAACGGCCACACTCTCTCAGCAGCTTATCCATATATTGAAAACAAGTCTGAAACTTGCTGCTATCCAATTTACAATGTGCCCATTTGTTTCGTACTTCTTGACGGACGTTCTTGGCTGCGACCTGTATTGCAGTGGTAAATCCTGATCCTGGCACATGTGGTAATAACTCAAGTAGATTTAGAACAGCTGACGGATCACACTCGTCATTAATTGCTGTAAAGTGGGTCATATGAAAGTGAGGCAGATACAACTTAGCCAGTTCGACGAAGGACTTGACTTTGTAATCATAGTTAATTATCGACTTGCTGACGTTACCATTGATAAACTTGTACTTCAATGAATGTTTGGATATCGGACAAGAACGTAGATGTTTGGTATTGGTTTGGACATCGACTCCGTAACTTGATTTGAAAGTTTTGTACACTTCGTCCAGCCCTGCACCAAGGAAGGGTCGAAGACTGGGCATCACAATACGATTAAGCGCTGCTCCAACCACAAGCCAATGCTTCTGATTGTCAGTCAAGTGTAACGTGCTCTTTGCCTGCAGGATAGATCATGTTCATTATATTTACCAGAAATAACTTGGCATGCATACTACTGCAAATACTACTTAATATCGCATTAAATGCAGAATAATATATCTTCAGTTATTTCATTTTTCTTGTCCACTTATACATATTACATTACATATATTTCGTGTATTTATATTTACGTATTTCATATATCATTCGTCATTAGCGACATGCTACTGGGGAACGGCGGTCAAGGACAAAAGAAATCTATGAAAAAACACCCGAAAAACAATTGAACCCTCGACTCCTGCAGATGAGGATACTAATAATAAAACTACCGCTACTAGAGTTATTTTAGTCATCATCCAGCACAAACAAGGCTTTCATGGATCAAATACTTGGAGGTTGCATACCACACCAAACAATCTGTTAGCAGGGTGAATCTGACACTATCACACTATCCTTCAGCTTAGGACATGAAACTTTTACATCACTTTTGAATTCGCTTTCCATCTTTTCAAATAGTTTGTAGCATGGGAAAAGAAGATTTCCTTGATTTTTAGCAATCAGTAATTTCTATCAGATCATTTAGATGCACATAATTTTGACATTATTAACTCCTTAAGAAACAACTTTAGCCAGAGATGGATGGAATGTCGAGTTTGGGCTTAATTTTTCTGATGAGGGAGTGTTGCAAGAAACTGATGAATAATTTACGTACTCTTGACTATGTGGACCCTTAAATAAATTATACTCTTAATTGCTTTCTTTGTTTTGTTACAAATTAAAAAAAAAGAAGACCAGTTTAATGCATTCCAGCCCAGCGTTCTTTAAATGGAATGCAATTCTTACTCGTAGGTACGGTCACATGGACTTAAAGATAAAGTTATTTTAACAAGATCAACAAAGTTGTGATATACAAGTCGACATCGCCACATCGAACTATTCTGCTCGCTCAACTGCAAATTGACAGCAGAGCCTCATTTCTGGGGCATGCACAGAGGCCAAAACCAAACAAGCAAAGAATCTGTTTTGCTTTCATGTACACGCTCCCTTTTCCTCTTCTCTTAATTTCGGTGTGGGTTATCTTTTGCTGCTATTGTACTTTTCCTACAGTTAAAACTGTTTTACCCTGAGTATAACAGAGGCGACAAGGACGGGATGCTGTGTCAACAATTTAAACCGTTAATTTGCACTAAAACTTCGACAGCGTTGTTTTGTTCTCTTAGCTCGGTCAACTTTTGAACAATCTGCTTCAGTGATACATTTTTGCAAATGTGTAATTGTCCCTGATCACCAACAAAATGCCAATACGCATACTATGGCGTTAGAAGCAGCGTTTTGACAAAAGAAACCAGCAAAAAAGTCCGATAGTGCTCTCCTGGCTGAACTGGCCATATACTGACCTTGGGGGGACCTGGGTTTGAATGCACATCTCCACAACGTAGAAGTTTTAAGCTGTCATCTGGATTGAGGAATGCAAGTGGCGAAGGTTTTCCTTCTTTCTTCTGGAAATGCCTTTGTATGACGTCATTCCAGTATTTCTCTGCCAACAGGTTGAAATTATTTATATATTTATTTATGTAGCGGGGGACTGGGTTAGTCAACAATGCTTGAAAGTACGTACGTGTTTTGAGTTTCGTATTGCAATAAATTACTGTATCACTATTTGTGCTTTTCAATAAATGATGATATCTAGATAAGATGTAAGTAGTATAGTAGGGATGGAGTTAGCCCCTTTTTTGGTGTGGATTCTCATTAAGGTGGGGTGGAATTAATTAGTGTAGGGATGCCGTCATTGCTCATGAATAAAATGACTGGTATCGCTATTTGTGCTTTTCAATAAATGATGATATCTAGATAAGATGTAACTAATGCAACTCTAAGTAAATCTAAATATATATAAAAGTAGCGATATTATGCAATAAATAGAGGATACGCTTGAGAATGGTGGTGTAACATATGCCACGCTTTATAAACGCTAAAACCTTTGTTGGTCTTCTTTTCTGTTTTTGTCGCACCAGGCCATTTTTCTGTATTCTGCCGTCCAAAGAGATGAGTGTTTTTGCCTTTGTAACAAATAAACATCCATTGTCTGTATTACAGGCTAGCTGCGGGCGGTGCAAGGAGCTAGTTGCTTTTAAAGTTTAAGAAACTCGCGCTGTATATTATTTTGAAGTAGTATTTGAATAGATTGTAGTTTAATAACTACAGCAGTATAGTTAGACTGCGTGCAGATTGGATAATAACTTTTTATTAATATTTACGTTAGTATAACATAAATATTACGGATGGACCGAACTTAGGATATCGGTATCAGTGTTGACGCAAGCAAACAGAGAACACGTCGTAGCCGGGAAAGGAAAGTATTAAGACTAATATTTGCCGTTGCCAACTGACAGCACGTGTGATTATGGAGTGTCCTGAACAACAAAAACCGAAACAGCGAAAAAGCGAAAAAGCGTAAGATGGAAAGGAGTCCCACAGCACGAAAACGTAAAACACCAAAGGATGGAAAATCGGAAACACTGAAACTGCGAATTGTTGATGCACCACTGAAAAAATAGCTTGTGAAAAGCACATTTTATAATCTGTCTCTTTACATAATAGTGGCATAGTCATCGTCTTTTAAAGCAATCTTTTTAGTTCCTTTTTTCTTTTTGAAATTGTAGCAGCGCCTTACAGGCCTGCAAAATGCGTAATAGAAATGATTTATTGTTGTATTGTCGTACGTTATATGAAAATGATATCAACATTAAAATGATATCAACATTAAAATTTAGTGCCAACTAATTTGGCACTAAATGCAAAGAAAAACAAAATAATATTGAAACATATGTTCATATTTTAACAACTAATAGTTTTACACAATTAATTGGATAGGATTTTTAAAGAAAATACGTTACAATAGCAACAAAACAAGCGGCGTTATCTTCTTAATTAGCAGCTCAGTGCTAAAGAAAATATTACATGTGTTCAAATATCAGTTATCTCCATACAAACCCATTCTGACATCGTATTGAAACCACACATAAAATACCCATAATGACTTGCAGTGATAAAATTTAGTCAACCAATATGCAATAAGCTCATGATCAAAATAAGTGTCACTATTGATGTATACCATCGTTTAGTGCCAGTACAAATACTGGTGCATTTCTGATTCTTATAACATGCCGAAACAAAATTGAGAAAAGTTAACAATTTGAAATTTTCTTGAATGGTTCTAAACGTGATATTATTCCCACCTTTATTGATAGACCACCAATTCTTGTAGGATGTCTTTCAATTTTAGATACTTTTGTTTTGCCATGTTTTAGTTTTAGAAGTCGAAGAGCTGTGTCCGACTCTAGAACCAGGTGCGTCATTCACAATTTTTTATGTATTTATGCAAGTTAATGGGAATTATCACGTGGTTGGTTTTACCTAAACCAGGGGAGCTTGTAATTGCTGTCGTCCAATAACTGAGTGAGTTATATTGTTCAAATACGTGATGAAGTACATAACCAATTAGATTTCAGCTCTGGAATAAAACTATAGACAATCTTGTTTAGCTAGTATTGCATTGTCCATACACATTATATCTTCCTGCGCCATGGGCCTATGATCGACAAAAAGTTAATTTAACACTACACTATACACATATGTTAAGATAACAAGTTGTAAACCCAGGTCTAATAAGCGCTGTAAACGGACTATGTATACAACATCTTGCGCCAACATCAGTCCTGAACTGCTAATGGAAAGCAAACCCATTAACTTACCATTTATTGGATCTCTTTGTTGACATTCATAAATGGTGCGGTCTGCAGAAACTTTGGGCACCGGATAGGAACAACAAAATTGGAGAATAAAAGATGAGACTGTTCTTGACTGAATTATTGGATTGGCCTCTTTCAGTTTGGGCTTTAAAGGTCGGTATGTTACAGGGTGAGTCTTATTCGGAATAACAAATTCAGTCTCCAAGATATCCTGTAACAATGGAAGAACATTCGTTAAGAGGGAAACCACAGTTCGATTTATGTGTAACCTAGATTCGTACTTTTGTTCATTCAATAATTCAGTGAAAATCGTTCGTAAAAAAACAGTCGTTGAAACCGACTACCATTTTGGATTATAGTATTGACACTCGCCGTGCCGTTTCAAATAAATCAATTGTTTGCTGACATCTAACATCATCACTCATTAAATATCAACACGAACTCAGCTCGCGTGCACCATTCTTATTTCTCTTAGCATCTAGCATCTTGTACAATCGCACACATGTAAACAAATGTCAAAATAGTTTTAATAAAAATGAATTATATTGAAAAAAACAATCGCTGTAGGATAAAATGCCATATTCATGTTAGGCCAATTCAATAAAAAAACATTTGACAAAAAATATATTTGAACAGTTTATCATGTTACTGGGGTGGGAGAATTGAATCTTTTATACAAATTCACTAATTCCATCTTACTACATGCAAGTCAATCAAATTAGTCAGTTTATATGTGTGCAAATATTGTCTTATAATAATAATAATAATAATAATAATAATAATATTTATTTTGCGCGTTTTAACATATTATCATCTTGCATGTACCTCAAAATTATCCATATCACCCAAGTAGTTGACTTGTTTCTCATGCTTGTGTTTCAAGCGTCTCTTGGATTTTGAAGCCTTCCGCTGATTATAAATACAACAAGTTATATCAAGAGATGCAGGAAAGAACTTCGTTAGCACAATTCTTGCAAAAACTAGCCATAGCGCTTACGATATTTGCAGCCCATCCCCTTTGGAATTCTCAGTAAATTTGCCCATTGAGCGTAAATGGATAGTAGAAAAGTCCAGTACAAAAATGACTTGAGTGTATAAAGGCAGTGCCTTTCTATTATCTACTGAGTAGTAACCCAAATTAATATCTAATGCCCACTGCAGTTAGCAACATTTAAACACAACATGAACTATCTAGGTACAATATATTATAAAAAGTGCAATACCTTTGCTCCACCAGAACACCGATCTGACCACCCTTTGAGCACAAGCAATTCTCTCATTTTCTTTCCAGCTTTGCCCCTTTGTTTCTTCTTCTTCATTGCAGGCATCATCGGGTAGGTTGGTATGAGGTCTGCCAACCACGGCATGCTGACTGCTGCTTTTCTTGCCATCCCTGGCGTTGAGCATAAATGGAGACCAAAGTGCTTTTGAGAATCACCTCATCTGTGAAATACGAATCAATTGTCATGACTGAGCAGATCATACACCTTACAAGACCTTACAAGGCTGAACCGCTACCTGGTTTTGTCTGAAATGAGCAATTCCATTAGTAAAACCTCCACCCAATCTTTGAGTTAAGGTGCTCAGTTACACTGTACAATTTTCTCAGCAGGGGAGGTTACACTGCACTATGCAACGGCCCTTTAAAGTTGCTGCAATCGTTGCGAAAAGTAGAGCTGAGTTCTACTTCGTGAAACGTTGCGCACAGCAAAAGATTGCGAAAGGTGCCCTGTTACACTGTACACAGTGTAGCGACGTCATGTTGAAAGAACATGGGACGTAAACAGTGCTGAAAGGGTTAACAGGGTGGAATGACTGCCACACTGGGAAATCTCTGTGATTCACACGGTACAAATACACTTACTACTACTAGCTATCACTAGTAACAAACAAAAACTATCCCTACTCAAACTGCATTGAAACACGCGACTAATCGCAAAACAATAACTGAAAGTGGCTCTATTGCCTGATAAAATAGAGACCCAATATAAAGCTAGACCTCGCACGTAACTGTAAATGTATCTGCCTGACTCAATTCTAAGATCATTAGATCAGTGATGAATGGACAGGAACGTTTAAAATAGTATGTATAATACTTAATTTTTATTTGATAGAGAAGTTAGAAAGTTTAAATATTTACCAGTTATCTGAGAATCTGATGACACAAACAAAACAAAACTAACTTGAAAAGCAATATACTCGGTTTCTGTGATATGTCATGTGCGGCCCACATAACCACAAGAGCTATATCGCCTTCTTGAGATACTGGACTTGACAATTAATCATTGAACAAACACTATAATAATGCGTCCTAGCAAATGTGAATTCAGGAAATACTCTTAAAGGCAATTAACTGTTATAAATTATTATAGTGCTTCGCTTGTAGAACTTCAGAAAGAAACTGACATCGCTTGTTGGAACACTAAGAGTTACTCGGACTAAACTAGTCGCGTGTGCTTACAGTTTCCTGCTGTAATATACAGCTTTTATCGAAGATTTTCGTTTCTTTATACAAAGAAAAACATTAGTTAATTGAAAAATGAGTCAATCACGATATTAGCACTGATTACTCAAGGTTTAGTTAACAACACAAACACGTTCTATACATGCTATACACTACACTCTTGTATGATTGTTGTCTATCACATATAGTTTAAAATTAGCAAATATAAATACTGATTTTTTCAAATAATTCTAAAAATCGGTTACTGACCGGGACTAATGTTAGTATGAGTTTGACTCACAGCCTCTGGTGCTCTTTCGTTCCTCCTCTTGAGAAAGAAATCAACTGGTACTGGAAAAGAAACGGCGGGAAAAGAATGTGTTAGTCGTGATCAATTTTACCAGTGAATATGTCCAAATTATGTATCTAGTCTATATGGCCGTGAATGACAAAAGATTTGCTACCACTCGCCTCACAAATAAATCAGTCGAGAAATAAAACAGTTTAACGAGTGCGCAGATATAATTTTATTTCTCGATTATTTGGTGAGTCGACAAAGTGAGAACTAATAACTTAATATACAACAACAACGTCAACCAAAAAGAGACACATTATCGCCTGGTAAAGCAATCGCTGCTGACCGTTTAAGTTGCACCTATAGTCTATAGACATTTCATGGTAGCCAGATGTATATCAGTATTTTCTATAGCTTTTTGGTTGCGGTGAACTTATATATCAGTAAGCTTATCATGAAAGAAAGAGGATTGCTTTATATTATTATTATTCTATACATGTTCCCTCTGCCGTAGAAGATTTATCTCCAACTGAGAGGGAAGAGAGGTGGTGGGGTGAGGTGACAAGTTCCGCTTTGCATTCAGCCTATTTATAAAAGTCGTCGTTCCTTCCAAGTAGGTATATCGCGATCGGTTATAAAGTTAGTTCCTATAGAAACACCTTTGTTAATCCTAAACACTAAGGCTCTAACGATTGTCCTAAGATTAATAAAACGATTCCTAACCCTGACGCCAAAGTACTTACTTTCGATTGCTACCTACATTGAACTGTTCACTGATTCAGCTTAGAACGTCCTTCAGGGTATATATAAACCTTTCGGTTTTTCATACTAATCCAAAAAGTTAACACTGCACTCTAGACGAAGCAATGACTGCGTACAACTATTAGAATTTTAGCTTATTTAGAAATTTCATGTACTCCCATAATTAAGAACATCTAAGAAAGCTTGCTTTGCAGTGTTTTTGAAACTGCCAATCAAGAAAATTATATACTGTATATTGTCTTCGGGAATTGCATGCCATTGTATTGAGGTAATATTCTGATAACATTTGGTCTTGTTTTTCCCTTCTTCGTTTTACGTAATCTACATTGAAAATTCCATCTTATTAAATGTTCTTATCTGTTAAAGTATACCGTCTACCGTCCTATTGTGTAAATCCGTGGATCCAGGTAGAATGCGACATAGGTGATAAAGTGAAAGAGGAAACTGATAGAAAGCTGTAAAATCGTATTTTAAGTATCTACAAACAAAGCAATTAATATTAAACCATTTAGAGAAGATCAGAAACCCAGCCAGCTTGATTCAGCTCGACTCATGTATTCCAGTTTTATGGAGTTATGCCACATAATTATGTCATGTGATTCAAAATATACAATTCTCCCAAACGATCAGCAGAGTTTAAAATAAAAAGTAGATGGTTATGTTATACAGTACAATAATTTTAAATACTTACGGCGAGTAAGCTAAAAATCTGAGTGCACACAAAACTAAACTAAACTAGACTGAACTTGAATCACTTCGTGAGTTCGCCTTAGATTAAGTAAGACGATTGATAACCCAGGCACCAGGTGTAGGAACTCGGCGCAGTTGATTATGATACAAATGTTATTTAACATTCATCTTTATACATACCTTCAGGGTCCTTCAGGATTAATAGAATAAATCCTGGTCCAAATGAGGCGGAACGATAACAGTCAACTTTTCAGTTTCGTTGACTGATCCCCAAATACTTCCAGTTCAGACGTTTGGATCGCTGGTTAGAGAATTGTGGAATCTGCTCGACGCCAACTGTACGAAACATTTGCAGCCGATATGAAAGTGAAAGCTGGCAACTGACACGCACGAACAAGGAACTAAACAATATTGGACGATCTCGTGGCGTATTATGCAATGCGAGCATGTGAGCAGAGTATTATTTTTATCACCATGACTGATGAGCACATGATTACATATACATTGTAATTAGACTGTAGATAGGTAGATAGGTAGACAGACAGATAGATTTCCTTTTTACTTGTAAGGCGCA
>JANVCJ010090938.1:0-10389 GCA_026413505.1 Epizoanthus ramosus
GATATGGCCGCTTGGGGGTATGCAGCTTTTAACTGGGGACAAATGGCCTGGCAAAGCTGCACATCTACTTAATTATTGTTGTTTTTATTATTGTTATTATTATTGTTATTATTATTATTATTATAATTATACATTGAACTCGTTCATGTATTCGCCGACAAAGCAGGTGCAGGAGTATTTTAGCCACTAAATAACAAGTGGGAATAAGTAGCTATAAGTGTTATGTGTCTTGGGTGATAAAATATGTAAACTGCCACTGCATGACGTGATGCAGTAACAACAGCCCTCAATCATGCTACATAACAGAGCGAGTCAGCAGTGGCCTATCTTAGTTCTGTGGCCTCACAGAGATGTTTCTACCGTTGTCGAGCAGACCCTTGGGCTAACAGAAGACTCTGCGGTTTTGTTAGCCAATGCTTTCTCACTCACATCTATGACCTGCTTTTCTGTAGATGGTTTGCTATATGCTAGGTTTTCTTTAGCTTCCGACCTCGCCTCGCTTGTCATTGCTTCACGCTTATCCAAGATCAGCGAGGCAGATGGTGTAGAGTTTGATCGGGATTTTACTCCGGTGAAGCCAGTACCAGAACTGCTTCCTCTCTTGTCAGACACGTATGGCGTCTGCCGTCTGCCTTTCATGCACGGACCGCACACCAGTCCCTTGAGAGTCTTCCGGTAATGCTGCCGAGTCAGCACGTATATGAAGGGGTCTAGGACGAGGTTGAGAAGGAGGAGTCGAGAGGCGTTCAAGTCGGCTGCCGAGTTTATCCACCTACCGGACACGTTGCCTATGACGCGGAACTAAGAGAAAGAGCAAAACGCGTGATTTTAGTTGATTTGAGTAAAATACAAAGGCGGTATAATTATATTCTGGTAACTGACCTAGTTTTCCAACATTTCGAGAATTCCGAATTTTATACTTTGGCAATGAAGTGGGATAAGTCCAGAGATTGGGTATGTCAAGCTATTTATTTACATGGCAATGCTTTCATCCAAAAACAAAGGATTATCGACATTCGTCATTGTGTGACTGTGCGTTGGCTGTGAGGGCGGAGAGTTTAACTGGCGATTTGTAGCGCCAACTTTTTCAGATCCGAGCAAAAGAGCGGGTTGTACTGATATGAAGCTGTTGATCGATCTTGAAATGGAGTTTTAGTGACATTGGTTAGAAGTTTATGGGATTTGTGATTAGTTAAGAGTTAGTTTTTGTCATTTGCATTGTCATTGCATTGTCAAAGCAGCTTGTTGACCAATAAAATTCGAGAGTTGAGTACTGGCAACCAATCAGAGATGAGAACTGATGTGTGACTCACTGACGCGAGCATTTTGTTCTGATCAATCTTTGACAGTCAAGTGAAATGATCTCTATGACTAAAACAACAATAAACTTAAATATATGACGACACTCGCATTAAAGGCTACAGTTCAGAGATGCAGTTACAAGACCTTGTGTGGAAGTTCATTTTGTAGTTCTAGAGAATTATTGGAAAATAATGAAATATAGCTTACTTGTCAGTTTTGTATTGTTATCATTGTTACTTCGATATCATCAGGTGCATGTTGTTGGCACGTTTAGAGTTTGAAATTAGCATTTCATTTCAGGCGTGTTGCCTTGAAGGAAATTTCATCAAATGGCCTGGAGGGCAAATTCTTCAGAACGCACAAGAACAGAAGTTTGAGGATTGAGCAAAGCCAGCGTTTTCTATCTAGAGCAATTTTATAGCATTTTACACTTTTACACCAATTAAATCTACATACAAAGTTTTGCACGTCGCAACGCTGACGTACTTTAGTTTTATAGTCTAGGAATCGGCCAGAAACCGCCTGATCTTGGTTTACCTGCGAAATGACCAGAATTTTCAATTCTAACTACTTATTATAGCACTAAACTTAATTTTTGTAAACAGCTGACAAATTTGTGTTTCTGCTTCTAACCAATGTATATGTATATTGAAACAAAACTTCGTGTTTATGTGATTGTGAAACGTTTCATTAACTAAATCCTTTAGCCTTTGCTCAACGTATCACTAGTTCCTGGTTTGCCTGTCGCTATCAGGTAAAATCACTCTCCATCATACCGACTGACCCCCGTACTCAAAAAGGGAGAAAGTATTTTTTGGCAACATAACCCGAAATTGTTATGTTTATAGAAAGGCGATAGAACTAGGACTGATATGTTTAATATTTCAATCATGAACGTTTTGCTCCAGATCATGTTTGACATGTAACAAACTCAAAGGTCGTTTGAGCGCATATAAACTACAGAAACGCGTCTAAACATGAACATCGCTGAATCGAAATGTTTATCAACACATAAAATCTATTAACAATTGTGGCAATATTCCAAAGCTTCGTGTTTTTTTACTTCAAATTTATTACCATTGCGCTTTATGAGTACATGAAAGAAAGTCAATTTGCACGAAACTGCTAAGTTCTGTTAATTAATAGAAGCCTAAAAACTGAAATTAGACAATAGAAATTGAGACATGCAAATTGCTCTTGCAGTCGAAAGTAAGAGAACTGAACAAAGCGACATAATATTTTTGATTGCTTTTCTTGTCCTTTTTTTGTCATGTGAATATTCAACTAATTGATTTTGATTTATTTTACTTGCGGCTTGTCGTAAGGTATATGTGCATTTGGCAATTTTAAGTAAATATTTATAAAAAATATGTTTCTAGTGATGAAAATTTGGCGTTATTAAGACCTGTTTTCAACCAAGAAGAATACGGATATATTGATGATATACTGATGAAAGTATGGATTCTAATATTGGTTTCGTTGCGCAGCAAATGAAGCGTTTAACTCAAATTGTGAACCAACGGTGCTGCGATAATTTGGAGGCTGAGACACTTCTATAACTAATCCGCTATCCGCTGTATTGTCTGATCATTGTAGATTAAGCTGAGTTCAGGATTCGTTTAATTAGTTTTATCTTATTATTGTATATTTTTTTTGTCGGATAATGTGAAGAATTCGCCCCCAAAGACCTTTTCGATCATTGGGGGCACATTGCTAACATGGCTGGTGTAACTATGTCAACATTGCGTCCCCAAACTAAATCAGTATTAAAATGGTAATTATAAAGATTATTGCTACTATGGTCATACTCCATTGTAAAATTTGATGGCTTCTAAAGCCAGTAAAGGAGCCCTTTGTAGTTTATTGTACACCTCTCTTGGTTCTGACAGTGCCCTTCAAAAACTAGTTGAATGTCGAAATTCTAAAGTAAAGTGCACGTGACTGCTCAAACTAGTACCTTCTGAGGAAAATGTCCACTCTTTTTTTTAAGATTTTAATAAAATAGAGTGCCATAAATGTACGGGTTAAGTCAAAATACTTACCATGAAAGGGGTCCAGCAAATGACAAACAGAATTGAAATTAAAATCATCATTCGTGCGAACTGCATCTCCAGACGTTCATTCGCAGAGGCTTCCTTCACCTTTGTTTTTCGCATTCCTCGCAGATTCTGGCGGGCTTTTCGTTTCTGTAGGAGCAGGACTATTACGTTGATATTGCTAATGACCACTGCAAAGATCATGATAATGCCAATAGAGGCGAAGAGATAGGAGAAGATCTTATCCGATGTTTCTTTTGCAAACCAGTTGATCGTGCAGTAAGTTCCCGTGAGATTCAGAACGAAACTTCCGAACCCCAGAACAGGCATGATAGCAAACACACCTGAAAACACAAGAATTGCAATCACCACTCGCATAGCGACTCGCATGTTCACTTTTGCCAGGTGAAAAATCGGAGCCTTGATTGAGAGGAGTCGGTCGAGAGACATTGAAGTTGCCATTAGCCCAGAGCCCATCGAGGACATTAGTGTGAAGAAGCCCTGGAAATCACAGAGGTAATCGCCTCCCTGCCATCCACGAAACATGTAACAAATCCAAGTGGGGATACAAATTGTCAGAAGTCCCGCCAGATCACACAAACAGAGTCCAAACACAAACACGTTTATGGTCAGTTTTTGAGTTCTTATCAGCTTCGTAGTTACGACCAGGGCGAAAATATTGCCGATAATACCCGGAGTGGCGATAATACCCAGAATAACACCCTGAAACGGTTGAATCTCATCATACGGAGATGTAGCGGTTGTGTTTGTGGATGTATTTGTTGCCATTTCTTCTGCTGCTCTAACTTTGTAAACAGTATTCAGATATCTAGTCTCGGACGGCTGTGACTGTCTTCAACTGCACACGATATTTTAATGTTTCCTACTTGACTTGTGCTGATGCGGTCACGGAAACCGTTTCTCGCGTATTCTTTGTCTTTTTGAGTCCCGTCTTGTCCGCCGACTGATTTTGTAATTGTGGTTTCGATAGCTGTCCACGCTTCAGCTGTTGATTGCAAAGAGATTGAATAAATGAATATACTATATAATATCAAAATCTCTGAACTTTCTAAATATATATGACTTCACTATAAACAATCCCGGTAGTGACCCGCCTACACACGTGATATTGCCAGGAGGGTCAGATATTGCCCGTTCAAACCTTGTCGTACCCCAGTTCAACCCTTGTACGCCTAAAATATATAACCGCAATCCAGTGTTCGATTTTTGCTTCCTATATAACTTTAAAAATTAAATGTATTTTTGTAGTTATTGTAGAAAATATCGCATAAGCGATACGAATGTGTTAATCAAGAGTTTTCATTTGAATGACCACACTCTCTGTTTTGTCCATGTGTTGATGTATTAAAAAAGACCTACATGACTTTAAATTTAAATTTAATACAAAGTTAATTACTTAAGCGATGTTAATGAAACGGAAAACACTTGAGAATAGAACAGGCATCGACATGCATGTCACGCGCTGAACTCGGCAAGTTCAGCCTACATAGATATTGTCCGTGACGTGAGCTGGTTCACACGTTCAATCTTCGAGATATACTATTTAACTTTGTCGAAGTAATAAAATGCGTTGACAAAGCAAGACAGTTCTCAAATAAGAACGAAGTCTACCATAGATTTCGCAGCTATTTGACCGGGCTATTTTATATTTAATGTGGATAACGATTTTGTAATGACAGTGTCTACGCAATTTGACGCAGATTGAGTCATACCACATAATTGTAGAACGAGAAAACAAATTATATTTCGCTTAGAGGTTTGACCTGTACTCTGCGTAAGAGTATGAGTTTCTGTTGTCGGGTTCAAAGCGTTATTATTAGTATCTGTTGGGTTTGATTGACGGGGTATGACCGCCGTGAAAAAATGATGAAACATTCGGGATATATAGACACATATATCTCGTAACAGAGAGTGTTTTTTTTTGTTTTACTCTTTGAGTACGTGCATCAACGTAGAAGCAGACTTTGAACCTTCTTGTTAAAGCAGGGACTTCCCTCTCCAAAGGTTGTGGTTTACTATATGATGCATCTTCGAGAAAGTTCAAATGAAAATGGTAAAATCCCTTTTAGCAAACGTAATAAAGGAAGAAACAAATTAATAATAGATTAAAAATCCTGCATATTTTTTGCTAATTGGTATTTTTCAAACATCCGCTGGGAACCCTTTAATTGTTTAAAGCACTCGGAAGTTAAACGTTAAGGAGAAAGTCCAAAAACAGTCATAATCCGGAGTCTGTGGGCGCAAAGTCCCATACGTTCTATCTCGCGGCTTTTTCATAGCTTATTCTGTCGACTGAAATAGAACAAGAAGAGAATCTGGAGGTCGTTTTGGTATATTCAATATTATTCGCATAAAATGTGGCATTTCTGTTCATGTGTTGAAGAATTATGAAATTTCACACAAAGAGCTAACCTTTAAACATAAAATGGTTTTAAAACGTGATCTGCGAACTTGAAGAAATTAATTGATCTTTTCTATTCCAATACATTTTATTCAAATCATTCAAGCATCAATAGCTGTGGAATATATCAGGCCATAATGTTGGATTTTATCAACTGATGAATAATATTTCTGATTTTATACATAATGTCTTCATTTTATAGTTACTAATTTAGTATATATGTAATATTGATTAATTACAAATGCAATGATTTTCAGAGCTTTCATTCGAATAGTCACCATAGCGGTTTCTGTTCATGTGTGAAACCTTAATCCTTTCTCTCAAAGGGATAATTGCTATCTTTAACATTTTAAACACCGTTTTTTTCTGTTTTACACTGTAATCGCCGAAGTTGGAGCCAGTGAAGGAAATATTGACTTTTTCTATACTCTAACACAATATAATTAACTTTACGCAAACTTTTCAAGTCTCAAGAAATGTAGAATTGGTGGTCATAATATGCGATTGCGTCAACTGAGAAATTTCAGGTTTCATACAAAATGCCTTTGTTAAGATTCAATAACAAAATTCAATGTTCAACATTGCAATTAACCTTTATTAGGTATATAAATGTTTTCAATATACAAAATTTAGATTCTTGAGAACGAACACTAGACTAATATTTATACATGTAAACACAAACGGTTTTGATTCAACTTGAATAATATCACAAACAGTGACACCACTATGATTTTAATTTTACAACTCGTATAGGAATGAGCTGACATTATAATTATATACGAACTCAATCAATAGTCTGTTAGTTCTTCGTTGCAAGTATGGAGGGTGCGGATATAGATTATAGGTTATCCACTATTTGTTTCTGCACACGCGCTCTATGAAGGAAAACGTGTCTTTGTGGGCAGGCTAACCTCTTTAAATTGCTCTCTAACGAAGGGCTAGCGCTCGAAACGTCAGCTCAAACCATCCACCCTCACGGTGAACAACGTACTGACACATCAACTTTCGGTTGATTTATCCGTAATTTTTGTTACTCACCGACGTAGAAAACCTAGGATTTTTAGAAACTAGTCTACCAGATACTAAAGGATATATGGAGTTAATGATTGGACTGTGGCAGAATGGATTCTTTCACTGAAGAGCGTTCGTAGTTTTACTGGGAAACCTTGGCTCTGAGATTTTAGGATTGGTGCGTCATAACATAAGTGCAGATTTTCTCACGGCTGTCCAGCCCCATTGAGTCATGAAAGCGGTTTTCAAAATTGATGTTGTAACTTCAGTGCACATAATCAAAGACTCAAAGTTTCGCCATAGACATAGTGTCTGGAGTGGCGAATATAAACTTTTGGCTTCGCACGTAAAACAAAGCAATGTGCCGCAGGATCACAGTTCGTTCTGCTTCAACATAAAACAAAACAGTTTTGTGCACCTCTTTTGAAGTTTGCCAAGTTTCAAAACCACCGAGTTGTATCAACTACGATTTTATGACTCGAGTCAAAACTGTCATTACTATTAACCCTGTGAGTTCTGAGTTACAGCAGAAGTAGATTGGTTAGGTTAAATACCACAAACCACCATGTTATTAATGAGTGACATTAACCATTGAGTGGTGCGAGTATTCAGTCCGCACCTGAGATGAGATGAGATGAGATGAGATAGACAACGATTCTGATAGGGTATCAGTTATTTTACACTTTGTGACATGGATAGAATTAAAATGTGTCTACTCAAATGGAAGCTTTCAGTGAGTTCCTATAAACCCTTTGAGGTCTGAGAGTAATTTTTAAATTTATGTCCGACTGTCGTCTAAAGATATAAACAAGAGCAAGTTAAAGTAGGACCATTCACGATTCGAGTTTTCCGAGTGTTCCTAAAAATTGGGAAGATGTCACTATAACTGTTAAACTTCAAGTATTCATGAGCTTAGAGAAAATATTTTATTTCCTTTTGTTTTTCTTGCTTCTTTCTCCTTTTCCAATATTGTTTTGCTACTGCCATAAACTGGCAACATATACTGACAAATTGCCTATGAGGTTTCGATCTCTTCACAACTTTCTCTTTATTACTGAACTATATTACTGAACACTCTGCTCAAAGCTCTTAACAGCTGGTGTGTTAATATTGACAGAGGCGTACTTGATGGTGTGATATTTATCCATCAAAGAAAATCCTTTGATACTATTGACCACATAACTATTGTACAGAAATTTTAAAAGCATTTATGTCCTTGACCTCAAAGTCATGGCATCGTTCGTGTCATATATACGTAAATGGCTATTTATCAAGTGAAAGTCCAGTTACTCGGGGTGTCCAGGAGAGACCAATAATTGGTCCATTGCATACTCTATCTAATCTACACAATGACCAGCCAAACTGCCCAACTGAGAGGCTACCAAGAGTGTATGCCGCTGACACTAATATCCGTTTTGCTGTCATTAAACCACAGTGATTTAGAGACTGCAATCATTGAGAACTAGAAAACGTAAATATGTGGCTAAAAGCTAATAAGCTTAGCCTAAATATTGTAAAGACAGAACTAAACGGTTTATTGGGTCACGCCAGAATTACACACGGTTCGTTAAAAGAAAAAGGGCAAAGAAATAAGTTAATTTCTGTAAATCTCTAGTGATTTATATAGATGAAACTTTGTTTTGGCAGGAACATATCAATATATACTTAATCCGAATGTGGCGCCCACTCACATGAAACCGAGATAAGTCAGTCCTCTGTCACACGAACCAATTCGTTAAACGTTAATCCCCCTGCTTTCCGTTTTGTGGTTGTCAAGATTACAACTTCTCTGCAAACGGAAATCGAAAATGGCGACATTTTGGAGGAACACGCCCCAGGTCTGACTGACCTCGATTTCATGTAACATAGCCTGGACTATCAGAGGTCGCGGCAATATTAATAGTAGGATTAGGCCCATGGAATATCAAAATATTTCCTGTGGTATTCGAGCACTCAGACACGTTCGTTCGTTCCTTAGAGCATCGAGCTCTGCATGTAACTTTCAGTTAATACACGTTAAGCAAAGTCGGACTTCCACAGGCAAACATGTAAAACAGTTTCTATTATAATTTCTAATTATGTAAACTGATGTTTTACCGCGTTAAGATGAAGCTGTCTGTCTGTCTGTCTGTTTCGTTATTAGCTATTTTGAAGATTATTAATTATGTTTAAACATAATTAAGTTTAATTATGTTTAAACATAATTAAGTGCAGTATATTTAAGTAATTTTAAAAACAAATTCAAATTAACTGTGTTAAAATCCCAACTGGAAGAAGATGCTTCAGTCAGCTGTGTGCAAAAGCGACCAAGAGCGACCACCAGATTCAAGAAGAGATCGGAGCGGAGACTGGGCTTTAACTTGGTTTCCCGAGTCCAAGCACTAACCCACTGGCGAACCACTGTGCCGATCTAGTGCCCAGTCTTCTGGATGTGTCTTCCTTATATGGAGCTTTCTAAATTACAGTTACAAATTTTATTTATGAACGTCATTAAGGTGATGTAACACGGGACGGCGGTTTTTGGAGCAACATTGTCACGCTAAAAGTTTTTTAGCGCTATGGTTTTTAGGGAAATTATTGTTCCCTCAACATGTTGCAGATTTTTGACTTTCATTCAAAATCTTTTTTTTTAATTTTTAATTTATACTTTTTTTCTTTTTACATGGGCAACTGTCTTAAGTTCTTCAGTCCTATACAGGTCTATGTTACATTAGCTAAGAACAATAAAAGCGATACTAAATATATAAGAAACGAACTGACTCCCTTTCACAAGAAATGGGATCGATACGAACATGGTAAAACACAGGGTAGTCTTTATGCGCCCTAGAATAATTAATTGTAAGGCTTTTGACCCAATAGTAATCTCAGAGAGCTACTTATATGTGCCGGCCCTGTGCTACATTATTCATTCAAAATCTTAAACAATAATTGCCCTAAAAATCGTAGCGCGCTATGTTGCACGATTAAAACTTTTGTCACAACAGTGTTGCGTAAAAATCGTCCCGTGCCTAACATCACCTTTATGATAATTAATGAAAACGTGATAGAGACATTCTATTTCTGTTGATACGCAGGTTTACCGAGCCAACAGTAATAGCGCAGAGTACAGGGCCAGTGCACCCACAGTACATTCTAACAGAAAAGCAGTTGTCGATACCAGCCTTTGGAGTGACCCAGGATCAGCTGGTGCATAAGGTAGTCGGTCATAATTGTCCAGAGAACTGTATATTAATTATTCATATTGTAGCAAAAGATCTCAGTTCTGCATAGACTACAGGTAATCCCTCTTTTTCCCTCCGTAATCCGTCGAGAGTTGGCGAAAATAAGATCTGTCCCCGCTTTTTTTTTCACCAACTGTCGTCCGATTACGGAGGGAAAAGAGGGACTATTCGTAGTCTAAGTTCTGCTTGGTTCATTTAACTATCTTTAATTTACCACTGTTTTCGTTGTTACGCGATCGTCTGGTTTTTTCGTCTGGCTGAACTTGGCTTTTGACTACATACCATATATGGACTATCACATGTTGAGAAACAAATTTGGACTATGCGTTCTTCTGCGCTGCGGAGAAATGTCGAGTTCAGTGCAGGCGAATAGTTGTACTTCAAGCAACAATTTGGG
>JANVCJ010090949.1:0-18468 GCA_026413505.1 Epizoanthus ramosus
TTATTAATATTTGGTTTTGATAAAAATTTATTTTATTTTTAAAAATAAAATTTTAAACTTATAATTTATTTATCACAAACGCACAATTTTTAAAAACGTCTCCTCTGAACACAGACACAGTCATTTTCCCTGGATTGTCTAGGTTACAACTACAAGTAGAAGTGCGTAGTGATCAAAGTACTGTTACCTTTGACGAAGCGTCTGTGTGATCACTTGCCGCCGCCGCCTTCTTCCGAGTCTTGAAGGCAAACTTTTTCTTCGGAATATATGCATCCCGTTTTTCATTTATTGTTTGCTGAAGGGTACTGATGGAACTTTGTCCAGACTTAAGCACGTGTGAAGGGAGAAAAATTGAAGAATCCGACAAGAATTTCTGAAGCCGGTGGCATTTATCAACTAAAGAGTCAAAATACTCTATCAGTTTCATTTTGTCGCCAGAACATGTTGCCAAAGACGCTTCGCTCAACAAGTTTTCGATAGCTTGTTTCTCCTCCTTGAAGGTAACAGAAAAGTAATCTGCACTCTCATTAGGTTGGGACGTATTTTCTTTTTCGGTTTTTCTTTGCTCGAGTTTTGCAAGTTGTTCTTCTCGACGACGCTCCAGCCGTTCCCTCACAGAATCCGCCATTTTTGTTTTAAATAAACGAACAGCGCGGTTACAAAGCTGGCTCCCGGCAACCTTTGCGGCCTGGTATAACTTCTTCAGGCGGCCATTTTTTAATTCCCAACGTGGAGTTCTCATCTGTTCTTTGAAAAATTATGACATAATTTAAAGGCTTTTTACTCTAGTGAAAATGAATCCATACCAGTACCAACAAGCACAACTAGCCCAGCAACAAGCACAGTATCAATATCAACAAAGTTACGCACAACCACAAGTTTTTCAATATAATTATGGTCATGGCCAGGCTGTTGCCGAACCGCAAGCAGTAGCAGCCGCAGCGTCTGCCGGCCAAACTGCCTTTGCTTATGGGCAGCAGTTCCCAGGAAGTGTTGCGCCTTATCAGGCACAAGCAAATCCACCACAAGCAGCGCACGTAGCTTTTGTACAACAAGGAGCGATCGCGCAGACTCAAAGTCAAACTGACCCACAACTATATCAACAAAGACTACAACAGGCGGCCATTGAACAGCAGCAAGCGCAAGTGTACGCAGCCCAAAATGCTCAGGCAAATGCTTTTGCACAATCACAAGTACAGAGACCAGATCAGATCGCTTTGCAGCAACAAGCTCTTCTTGCTGCCCAGGTACAACAGCAACCAAATCAACCACCATTACCAAACGAAGCACCGAAAGCGGCTGCGCCCCCACTACCGCCTGAACCAACGCCACCACCAACAGTAACGTCTGGCGCAGCGACTGGGTCTGCAGATAGAGTTAAACAGCTTGAGGAGCAAAAGAAGCAATATCAAGAGCAACTACAGCAATGGCAACAGCAGTATGCGCAGTGGCAAGCACAACATCAGAATCACCCAGATCAGAAGCAGTTTCATGAGTGGCAGCAAAGGATGCAGCAGTGGCACGTTCAGCAGGAACAGCTGTTGGAGAAACAGCAGGAGGGTGTTGACGATAAGGCTAAATCAGATAATCAACCGCAAACTGAGCAACTACAGACACAGCAGCAATTACAGACACAACAGCAGTTATTACTGGAACAACAACAACAACAGTTGTTAGAGCAACAGTTAAAGCAACAACAGTTACAACAACAGCAGTTGCAGCAGCAGCAGTTAGTACAACAGCAACTGGTACAACAGCAGCTGGTACAACAGCAGCAACAAGTACTAGTACCACCGCAACCGCAGCAACAAGTACCACTGCAACAGGGGCAACAACAACAGGTGCAACAGCAGCAGCTACAACAGCAAATGCAACAGCAACAAGTACAACAACAAGTACAGCAACAGCAGCAACAATTTATTCCACAGAGCCTACAAAAACCACCTCAGGAACAATTACAAAACCAGCAGCAGAACTTACCAAATTCCACACCAACACAAGTGCATCCTCAGCATCAACATATAATGCATGCAGAACATCAACAGCAGTGGCAACACATTCAACATGGCCAACAAAACAAAGAACCACATCAGCGACAGTCAGATCGTGAATGGGAAGATGCAAGATCAGGTACCCTACCAGGACAGAGATCACAGCCATCTTGGTTACGTACTCGGCAAGATAGGCAGCCAGTACTGCCAAAGCAAGGGGAAGGAGAGGGGGAGGGAGAAGAATTGCCCAGTTGGCTCCTTGAAGAAAATGGAGAACCAGAGACTCCAGAGAATACACAGTATAGCTGGGGGCAAAGTGGAGCACGCCCAGATCAGAAATATCAGAATGAAACTAGACAAAACCAAACCCAGAAACATGATCTTTCCAGCAAATCTCAGGATGCTAACCAGAGGTGGCAAGGCCAGTTACAACACCAGCAAGACCAGAATAGAATTCAAGGACGAGAAGAGTGGTACCATGGGCAGAACAGGCATCAGCAGGACCAGCTGCAACATAGAAATCAAGAAAAATCTTGGCAAGGTCAAAATGAAGAACAAGGACAAAGTTGTCAGAGAGGCACCCTGCAAAGACAGCAAGAAGAACCGGAAAAGCCAAAATGGCTTCAAGCACGTCCTTCAACAGTTCAGCAAGGTACTCACCAACAACAGGATCAAAGATTACACGAACTGGAAACTCGGCCACAGCAGCTACCAAATTGGTTACAGGGACGGAAGAATCAAGTGTCGCAGGCAGAAACTTCACAGCCTACCCAGCAGCACACACTACAGGGGCATAAGTGGCAGCAAGATAATGCTGGCCAAAGTCAGAAGAGCGACAGCGAGCCACAGCGGCCTAGATGGCTACAGAGCAATAGGGAACAGAATCAACGAGCTGAGGCTAAACAGCCACCACCAAATGTGCCAGAATGGATTAAGAGTGAGCTTGAACAAGGAAAGAACACTGAAAGTGAACAAGGAGAAGCACAGCCATTGCCCAAATGGCTTCAAAATAGGCATGGCAAAATGCAGATGGATGAGAAGCAACAAGGTGTGAATCAGCCAGATGGCCAACAAAAGCCAAAGTGGATGCAAAGTTTGTCACAACAACAACAAGAACAGCAGCAGCAGAGCAGTGTGAAAACTGAAACAGGTGATGAAAAAGAGGAGCCTAAACAAGAGGTCAGATCTGAACCCACCCAGTCATTACCAAAATGGCTTCAGGGCACATCAGCAGATAAGTCAACCCAGCCAAAACCAAAATGGCTTCAAGGTGCGTCAGCAGATAAGTCTACAGCCCAACTAAAACCGAAATGGCTTCAAGGTTCAACAGCAGGTGAACAGGATAAAAAGGGTCCAGCAAATCAACAAATGAACCAACAAGGTATGCAAATATGTTTCTCTATTCAGCGCCAGTGTTCACCACAGGAAAAATGTCAAAGGTGGAAGTGTGCCTAACTATATAATACATTTGCATAACAATGGTAAAATTTCCATAATAATTGGAGCTACGTAGAAGGTTTGGCAACCTCTCCTGATTCTCCTAAGCATTTCTTTCGTGTACTTACAAGTTCCATGTGCTTCTATAACTCAACATAGCATGCACACTCATTTTTGTTCCTTTAATATAATCATGCCAGTTGTTGTAAATCATGAGAGAGGTTCAAGAGGAACACAAGGTGAAGCCAAGTGCTTCTCTTTCTTCTTGAGTGCTCTACAATTTTTGGTAATAATGTAATATTTAGTATTTTTTTGCCAGGCACTAAAAAAAAATGAATGATAATATTATATAGCAAGATAGTTGTTGTGCTCAGGGCTGAAAGGGTTGTGCAGGTAATATTATTATTAACATAATGAATTTAATCTTTGTTTTGCACAGCAGCTGCCGGCAGTACCATGGAACCATCGTCAGGGTAAGTATGCTGTGATAGGGATCCAAACTAACTCTTGCCCAGGGCAACAATATATAATTTACCTTGACTGAGAAAAAATTTCAGATAGTAATCTGATGGAATGTGACTTTTGTTTTTTTGCAACTTGGCATCAACCAACAGGTATAAGTTTCACGCACTTTCCAGTCATTTGTTATGTCAGGGGCAAGGTTTTTCCAGACAAAATATCAGTTTTTGGTCAGACATAAATTTTTGCTTATCATTTACTACTTTAATTTAGCTGTCAGTTTATGCAGACATGTATCTTCTACACAGCACTGTGATCAAAGATGCAATGGACACTGAGCAGAAGCGAAGGTACCAGCAACACCTAGATTCCCTGAAGAAAACCTCCCAGACTTCAGTCCAGGTTGCAAAGCCACCAATAACAACATCACCAACTAAGCTCAACCTTCAAGAAGAACTTGATTTGCTCCGCAAGCAACATGAACAGCTGAAGCAGTTGGAGGAGATAGAGAAGACACTGAAGCAAGGGGCAAAGGCCCCTCCCACTGTACTAGCTGTCAGTACAAGCACCTCGGCATCAGGCAGGGAGTTATCAACTAGTGTTACTGCTGCAGCACAGGCAAATCGAGCTACCTCCAGCACCATAAACCAGAATGAAAGACCAGGTGAACACAGTGCAAATAATATGTTCATATGCCTCCTTGAATTGTTGGAATATCCTGGATATCTTTTTCTTCCAGGAAACTCCTGGAATATCCTAGAAAATCAAGTAAACCCAGACAACATGGAAATCTTTTTTGTTTTTATCTTTCAAATAGAAAATTGCAGGGACATTGATTTTCATGTACCATATTTTCTCAAATAAGATCCACGACATTTATTCCCATTTAAACATTTTTTTTTGGGGGGGGGTGTTTATTTGAGAGGGGGCATTTGAAGAGCTGGGTGCAAAACGGTTTACATAAGTGACATTTTCATTTCAAATTTCTAGAAAGAAACTTAGAAATCTAAGTATTTTTTCATTCCTAAGGTCTCCTTTGTACTTATAAAATGTAACTTACATTACACCAAGTAGAGTTTGCCAAGTTTTAGGCCGGACGGGGGAGGGACTACCAGAACAGTACAAGTTATAGGTGATTTACTACATCAAGACTACCCACACTAAGATTTTCTGTTTATCTCAACACATCCACAATGTGTATCTTTCTCTGTGACTCCTTTTTGCCTAAAACTCAAACTTGGAACTCAGTTGTGGCAAACCATTATGATATTTCCAGTGTGACTTTGTCTGTCTCTAATTTGGTGCAAACCAAACTTGATTTGATCATTATTTGCCAGGTTATGGTTACACTGTGTGGCAGATTCATTTTTAAATGCTGAAATTTGTTCTCAAAATAAAAAAATGACAAGATTATAATCATTATCAGCAATTTTGGAGGGTTTCTAGTCATGGTAGTGGAAGAATTAAAAAAATCGATCTAAAATTGTCGCTTTTTAAACGGCGTTTTTGCACCATCTCTAACTCTTCATTTATTAAATGGGTGTTTTTTTCAATAGCTGTAACCGCATTCCGGTTAGCTCAGTTGGTAGAGCATCGGTATCACATATGGGAGGTCTGTGGTTCAAGTCCCAGCCGGACCAACACTCAGGGTCTTAAAATAACTGAGAAGGTGCTGCCTTTGCTCTAACATCTGCAAACGGTTAGATCTTCACATCTTGTCGGATAAGGACATTAAACCGTAGGCCCTTGGAGACCTTTGTTAATTGGGTTGTAAAACCTGTTAAGGTTCTCCGTCCACCTCAGAGTGGGTTAAAGCAATAAACCAATAAACCAACTGAATTTGTGCATACATGTGTTATGTAGAAATTTACTTTTTAACATTAAAATTGTGTCACCAAAAAGTAACAACAGATCATTGTAAGTTTTAAAAATATTATACAGAAACTCAACAAGTGTTGGTAAAGTGGGAACACAACAAACTAACAATAACTGAAAGTCATGTCTGTAATATAGAGATGGATCGCCAATAAAAATCTCTTGTGGTTATTGTTCTCACATGGATAAACGACCTTGAGTAGCAATTCATCCCTGGCCAAGTAGTTGTTTTTTTTCAATGTTTTCTTCTCCAGTCTCCTTTGTCTGCATTTTTCTTGTCATGATGCCACAGAAAAGAGTGTAGTCCAGATAGGGAAAGTGGAAGAGGCTCAGAATAAGACTAAATTGTACTGTTATGGTTTGTTGTTATTTTTAAATATTAATGTGGAGGTTTCAGCATTACCGGTAGTTGATATAGAACTGTTCAAAGCAAAAATATTTGACAATACTGTAAACTGAGACCCTATTTTCTCATCTTCTTTGTAAAATTGTTGCTTCATATGAACAGATTAACTGATAATTATTATACCATTACTTCTCCAGGTGCACAACAAGCAGGAACAAGAGGCAACATACCAAACTACAAGAAAGCGCCATGCAAGTTCTTCCCTAATTGTAGAAATGGCAAAGGCTGTAGGTTCTGGCATCCTCCTTGTCAATACATGGAAAGGTAAATGCCATTCTTACTTAGTACTTTATTGTTGTTATCTTGTTATATTTTATTATAAGTTGTTTGAAGTGTTACTAAGAATATAATTGGCATTAATTTTTTTTTATTCCTTGCCAATGAACTACAATCTTGTGTGTGTTCTTGTATTGGTTATGCTACAGATGTCGTAAGCCAGACTGTCCCTATGACCACAACCCACCACCCCCTCCACTGGCAAATGCACCTTTGTTGCCAGAACGAGGTCCCAGAGACAGTGAACACAGGTTTTTACCAGAGTCCAGGGCACCAGATGGCAGGAGTGCCTATGATTCACAAGTGAATCGTCCTGATGATTTAAGAACTCAACGTGACTCAAGGCCATCATGGGATTCTAGATCAGCATCTGATTCAAGACGAACATATGATTCTCAAGACTCGAATGTCGGTAAGTGTGATTGACTTACAATGATCTCCCAGAATATTAACAATGGCAATGGCAACAACAACAACAATGACAACGACAACGACAACGACAATGACAAGGACAAGGACAATGACAATGACAATTATGACAATGACAATGACAATGACAATGACAATGACAATGACAATGACAATTATAACAATTATATAGTACTGTCAGTAACACAGTCCATAAAGATAATACTGTAGTAAATTTGGTCTTTTAGAACTTTAGAACAAGACTATAATGATAATGATAATAATGATGATGGTGAATAATAATAATAATTATAATAATAATAATAATAATAATTACATGTATAATATAATCACCATTGGCTATTGTGTCTGACCAATAATGTGAAGATATTTGGTATTTAAATGTGTAAGGGGGTGTTGAACCAATCCCCACCATTTCTGTTTTTCTCAAGAAGTTTTTACTTTTCCACATGAAATTAGCAACACTGTTCCTTAAGTAACAAGTAGCTGCCTTAGACTGTGGCCTAATTCTTGCCCTCACCACTTGTTTTGGGGTTTGTTTTGGAATGAATTTTATTTCAACAATTTACACTTGGTGTACAGCCTTACCGTCACTGGCCCCATCCTTTCCTTTCCAAAACATTGGGAGAAAACCTGACAGATTATAGGGGGGTAACGTTGTGACAAATTAGCATTTCAGCCAGGTAGGAGTAGCAAATAACCCAACCTGGACCAGAGGACAAATCAGATCTCCTCTCTTACATATTCCAGTGTCATATTTCAAAATGGATTCTAGATTATGCATTCAACTATCACTGTGATACTTTGTGTAGTTTCCAAGAATTTATCTGCAGATAACCTGCCTGGTTTAAATCGATGTGAATTTTGGTCGCATAATCATCTCCATTCCCATAGCAACCATGTATTTAATGGACACTTGCTACGAGCACTTTTTCCAAATGTTAAGTTTTTAATGTAATTGCTTTGCATTGAATGTATAGTTTTGATTAACTAAACATCATTTCTGATGGTTTTAGTATATTAAGGCATATTTCTGATGTAAAAAATGCTAAGATGGCAACATCAAAATTCAATATGGCAGATTTTGTGTGTCATATGACATCATAATTGAAAATTCTAATTACCATAGATATATTTTTTGATTATACAATAAACAAGATATAATGCATGCTGTGATTGGTCAAAAACTGTGATCTATTTTTGGACAGACATCAAAATGACGACACAGAAAGTTCCCTTTCTTCAAAGCCCTCTCCACTTGACTCTTTTTTTCAGCTTGTTTCTATATTAACTGGTTCGATTATGTATAAAACAAATAGATGACATTTTCCATGCATCTGTTCACTAATAAATGTTCAAATGATGCCAAAACACTGCTAGAACTTCAGTAACACACTCACCTATGGCTTAAGTAGTTACTTGCATACCAATTTAACGTTCGTATTAATAACATTCGTATTAGAGACAATTTCGCTTCACTGTCAAAAGATCGATGCAAATGCAATGACAACGACAATGCGATGATAGGAAAAGCTAGAGATTGGCTAAATCTGTTGTGGCAACAATTACAAAAGTACAGAAAACCAATCAGACGGTTGCGTGACAGATGTAAACCAATCAGAGATGAAACTCATCGCATTGTCATGTCATTGCCATTGTCATTTGCATTACATGATGGCGTGTACACGAGAGGAAAAAGGCCGCCAGTACTCGACACGCGTCAAAACTCTCGCAAATTTTAATGGTCAAAAGCTGCTTTGACAATGCAATGACAACGCAATGACAACGAGCTTTGGACAGTGAAGCGAAATCGTCTCTAAGCAACTAGTTCGACGACGGCTACACTATGACTGTTGCTGCTACGTTCTTGTCTTCTCATTTTCTTTACGTATCGCCCATTCGTTTTTATTGTTCCTTGTGTGTAGAGCAGTAATATCATTAAAATATTGTAAATAGGTTTTAGTTTGAATCAACGATTTTATTATGCAACACTGATATTACAAATATTGTATAAAATAGTTTTTACCTAAACTTATATCAAACATTTTTAATCACATGCACACACACACACACACACACAAATCACTCGCTTCTCAGCCTCTTTAGTTAAAGGTGATACATCTTGTCAGATCTAGATCTTAACTTTGTAAAGTGAGTGAAATTATTGGTAGCGAAAGGTTTTGTAGATGAGTCAGAATGGGATAGCCAGTGCTTGTGTTATTTTTGAACCGCCGGCTGTCACTGACTAGAAGTACCAAAGGGGTTTTTTAAAACCTTTAACACAGCATCTCGGATATCCTTCATTCTCCAGCAATAAATGACAAAATTGAAGGTGGAGTTCATAAACACGATAGCTGCAGAGGCGATGTAAGCTGCTTCTACGGTTGCTGTGTAACCGAATCGGATATTCGCTGACATTGCCCCAAGCAGAGGTAGGTAACAAATAATATAGACTGCCACCACTAATCCTGAAGTTATAACAGAGTATTTATATTTGTGGAGATCAAGCTTTGTAGATGAATCTCCATGAAACCGCGAGGCTCTCCTGACCTCCCCGACTATCTGTGTATGATGATACTTTACTAGCTTGAATATCTTGAAATATCCCCAGCAAGTTGTAATCACGCAAATCACCAAAATCAAGACAGCGAAAATCATAAAATTACGTCTTGAAACCCAAAAATGAGCTGTGGAGAACACTCCATAGAATAGCCAAAAACTGGTGAACACAATAAAAACCCGAGAGTTGGTAACTATTGCGTTGTAGCGCAAATGCAAGTGCAATGCTAGGTATCGTTCTACTCCGATCGCAGTAAGGGTCAGAAAACTCACTCCGGATGAAATCCAACCTGATAGCTCAGTTATTATCCCAAAGGTGCAGTAGATGTCAAAGTTCCCTGCCAATTTTGCAGCTCTGTAAGCGACTGCGCAAGGTTGTACGACAATTCCTACAACCAGATCAGATAACGCGAGACAGCCGAGCAATGACACGGAAGGCGAATGAAGAGACGGGGTGCGCCATATGGCGACAATGACAACCATGTTACCCATCACTGCAGCCACTGCGAATATTGAGTTTAGGAAGCAGAATAACACATCAACTGTAAAAAGTAAGCTGTCCTGCCGCAGAAGTTCAGAAAGGAAGAAGCAGTCCCTATCAGCATTTGTTACACCGGAACCCGCCGTACCATTCAGATCAGTAATGTTACTGATCATCATTAGCAACGCACGTTTCACTCGCTGAATAAAATAATTTTACTTTCCTTATATCGCGGTTGCTTTCGGTATCCAACCATCGAAACTGTCTTTACCAATACACAGGCGATTATTGGTTTTCCTTGTTCTAAATGTCTCGAGAGATTAGTTATTGAATATTAATGGTTCTATTTGCAATGAGCAAAACATTGTGGTGTAATTAAGTCAAATCGAGGCTGCTTGCGCGAAGCTGGCAAGACTGAGACTGGTAATGTTCTCCTAGTTTTAGCAGAAGTAACTCTACTTTAGTTCTTGTCGCGGACGTGTACTCGTTTAACAATCCAACAGAAGTTGTTGTGAGTTGACATACTAGCTTGTGCTAAATCCGGTTCTCAGATTCCAATTCAAGTAACCAAGCAGATCAGAAGTAACTTTGCACTTTCCTTGACGTTTTTCCAATCGATGAGACACTTTAAAGGATTATAAAGCTTTGTCACTTATACGTGAGATCAGTTAGCCAACGGTTTTGTAGTTAAGATTCGATTATAGTTGTCACTGAATACAGCGCGTTCAATGTTATATCATGTCTGATATAAACTCTTCAGTGGATAACATTCTAGATATTAACCTTTTCTGAGCAACTTTGTCTATGTCTCTCCATAGAAACCTTCTTTTCACAACACACCTTCTTAAAGCTTTTCATAGAAAGGAATTAAAAACTGTTCTTAGTATTTATATTTGGTTTACTTTGACAAGATAAACAATGAATGTAAACTTTTTACCTCATTTAGCAAAGTAATCAATATATTGTGCATGGAAAATGAATTAGGCATCAACTGCCCATCGTTAAAGCTATCTGACTCTCCTGCGTAACTTTGCTAAAGTAAACAATATTCTCTCATGTACCCTCCTCCGTGAAACCACTTTCACTCTGTTCTTACATTAGCGAATATCACTTGATTCTTATGTTAAAGTAGTCAAGTTGCACTTAGAGTATTTTCAAAAAGGTGAGAAAAACGACAGGTGTAATATTTCCATCACAAACAGAACACTATGACATGTGTCATCCACGTGTTGGTAAGATAGTTATCGAATCATATCACTGGAGAAGTATATAAAGCTTAGATATTCATAGCACCTGCTGCGTGAACTGTCAACAGTACATCTTGTTTTTGTGAATTCATTACACTTTTATCTCTGTAATTAAAATGGGCAAAATCTTCAATTCGTAATTCATGTTTACTAATAATTCATGATCAAACTGTGTACTTTTGACTGAAACTTCTTGAGAAGACATCGGTATAAATGGAGGTTGAATTTCACTCAGAATTATCGATATTTTGAATATATCAGAACATTGATTGGCCATTGTTTCAAAATTACATTGATTTGGCGAGACTGTTTCTTCTGACAGCGATGAGCTCTTCCGCACACATTCTTTGACTGTTCTTTTTATATCGTGAGAGCGGAAAATCTAAGAAACTGCCGAGACTAGTTTGACCTATAGGTTTGCAATGCATGAAGGGAATGATGGCTCTTCCCACCACCCTTTGAAAACGCACTACCGACGAAGATCAACTAGAACAACTGGGTAGCAATTTGGCCCAGGACTTTTTCTTAAATTCCTGTTTAAATTTTATCGAAAGCAGTTCGTTGTATTTTGTTTTTCTTTCCAGTCTTGGGAACAACTATGGTTATTTTCAGTATGAAAGATGAAAGATAATAGTGAGTAAGAAGAATACCAGGATATATTCATAAGTTATACCGAGAAATTATAACGCTTCTATAGACTGTAACTATAGTACTGGAAGAAACGGCTGTCAGTTCTCGTTATCTGCACTCGTCTTCGTCTGAACCTAGTATGTCAGATTTTAACCTCTTTGATGCCGATCATAGATCGAAACATGCCAATATATCACATCAGTTCTTGTTGTATTTCTACCCAATTCTAATATCGTTTCTGTCACGTGATCCAATATTGCGTCATGGCTATGTGTTGCGCGCAAATCGAAGCATAAAATCGAAATATTGCTTCCAGAGATAACCAGATTTCAGTGTGTGTTGCATTGGATGATAAATCACAAATCACCAAGTACCTCCACGTTGTCATACCTCTCTCTCTCTCTCATTTCCCTTCAAAACATCGATATTAAAATTTTGCACCACCTTCACCTGCACAATGACAATATAGGTATTTTGCCGATCAACACTTAGAAAGTAAAAGTTGGTGTCTGCAAACTTCTTTTCCTTTTGTAACAGCATGCAAAACTGTTTCGGCATTTCGCAGCATGGATCTACCTTACTCTCGTTATCTCAAACGTTTTTGTTTTCCAGAGAGTTAGCAAAAATGAGGGACTAATGCGTTCCTATATTTTCAAATCTGCCTGAATAAACAAGGAAGAGAACATGCACCGAAAATCGGTGTCATATCAAATAACTAACTACATGTTCTTATATCTTTCATTACTCATATTTCTATTTCTTGAGGAAGCCTTATTCACTAATGTGGTTTTCAAAGGGGTCCTCGAAACAAAATTACATTTACAAACAATACAAACAGTTACATTAACAAAAAAGGAGAAGAAAATATATCAATTAGGAATGTTCCAAATGATGTCCAAAATTGCCAAATTCAGATAAAATCTGTACAGTGTTAAGCCTATCTTTTCCGGGGAGGAGCGTAGAAATTGCCCGAGTGCTCTTTTCAAATATGTTCAACAAACTGATCATTGAGATAGGGACTCGGGGAACTTAGGTCATCACACTGTCGTTTATTGGCTAATCTTTCTTCATGGCAACCATAGGTTTGTTTTCTCTCCTTCTTTCCTTAAAATTATTTTCTCGCAAGCTGATCTAATATTTCTTTTCTGAGTATAACTTACGCCTATTTCTAATTAAACAGATTCTAAGTCAATTAAAACAATTTTCTGATATTAACAAAACGTCCGAGATGGCGGGAATAATTCAACTACATGGCATTAACAGAATAATATCGAAGAGAAAATAACCCACCCCCGCCCCACAATGAATATTTCAAATTTGTGTTTAGAAGTCATGATATTAATTATTGTTAGTACGTGTGAATGAACCACCAGTGGGATAAAATATTGCACATTTAGTCAAGGTTTCTTTTTCCAATTGATATCATTTCTTGTAATTTTATTTTATTTTATTGTTTGGATAGGCGACTTGAGACGTTCGTGCGTTCTTAAATGTTAATCAAATGCCAAAGTAGCATCTGTTTTGACAACTCGTTCTTCTGTTTTAGCCGATCGTTCTCGAGCAACCAAAACATTTTGTTAAGCAACAAAGTATAAAAAACATTAGTTTCCATACAAATAAATGCCATTTTGATCCTTCAGATCGGAAAGCGCACTAATATTGGAATATCGTGGCTGACGTTATGCAAATTAACGTCTCAGTGAACAAGGAAACATTTTGCATCTGTCAAGTCCGCAGTATGCAGTAAAGAAAGTTTAGAAATGAACTCTTTTGATCTATGTGGTCATCATCAGGCAAAATGTTATCCGCTGAAAGACGTTATATAAAGAAACCTTTCCCTCAAACAACCCAAGTTCAAACTCCAAGGTAGTGAATAATATTTAGACCAGTTTTTAATACTATAATATTACTATTAACATAATTTTATTTGCTGTTGTACATATTTGTTCTTATTGAATATATCAGTATTTGTTTTATTTCAGTTTTATTTTAGTTTTCTTTTTTGCATATTGTATACTAGTATTGTCTCCTCATATTATCATCATTATTATTGTTGTTTGCTGCATGCGCTAGGCACTGTTTTAATAAGCAGTTTAGTCAAAATGCTCGCAATTCGTTTTTTTCCGTATACGCTACGTACAAATTAACGTTTACTATTTTGGTTTTCCTAATCGTTGTTCAGTAACTGTGCTCACATGGTGGGTGGCTCCTCCTAAAATGTTCTACAATTGGTCTAGAACTTAATGGAGCCGAAACCAATTGCAGAATTGCACACATTTTAGGTATTCCTACTGATGATCGGTTTAATACTGATTTGTGTTTTATTTTAGCAACATGCAGTTGTCTGTTCAAATGTAATATATATAGTCAATTGAGGTTCACCTTTAAGGCAAAATGTCTTTTTGACTCATCTGGAATTCAAAAGCACTTTCAGTTTTTACTAAGTGCGTTTTAATGTCTAAAATTCTGTATTTATCGCTCTACAGATATTAGTCGCAGCATGAAGGAGACTTATTGTCCTGCTAACCCACACGTTTTATTCTGTATATTGTACTTTAAAAACAGCAGGATGCAGACTTCAGCAGTTTCACTGCGTAAAGGCTGGTATCTTGTAAACAGTTTAAACAGCGCAAACCAGACGTCAATTCAAAGGCTCGTACACCTAAATTAAAGAATGCTATCAAAATTGCTTCATTCGCTATTTCCTTGGTCAGGAGTTGTTGACACTAAGATTGACCAAAACTTTGGGCAGGAGCTGAATCATAAATTAAAACAACAATGCTAATGGCATATTGCGTATACTTACTTTTTACAGAGTAGAACACGCTGAAAACGAATTTGGAAGGTGCCTTCTACATTGTGCTTTCTAATACAACGGAAGAAGGGTGCGTTGTTCCACGCATTCCCATTGCAGTACTTTGTAATTTCTGCTTTGCGTCTATTTTTACGTCTTATATACTTTATATACCTCATGCAGTTTTCCATTTACTTCTTTTTCCGACCTTATGAAAAAAAAATTATAATCAACTAACTGTCTAGTCTAACCTCTGGCTATTACAGTTAGCTGAGTATCTACAAACCTGGCAATTTCTACTTTTTCTGTTCTCTTTGTTTGTCAAAATGGTACTAAATGAAAATGGTACTGCATTCTATTGTATTGTATTGTATCGTATCGTATCGTATCGTATCGTATTGTATCGTATAGTATCGTATTGTATTGTATTGTATTGTATTGCATTGCTTTTGCTAGTGCCGCTCGCGTTCAACTAGTCATATTATTTGGTTATAGTCCTTTGTATATGCCGCATTATTTCTGGGGTGTTTGGCTGAGGCGTTCTGGTGTAGCGATTTATTAGCTCCTACCTTATTCAGCCTCATGCTCCAGGCATTGTGCAGTAGTCACCAAGAGCATGCAATGCCAAGAAAAATCTTCCCACAACATCTCACGCTTACACTGAAGCACATCCAAAAAAGCCTGAAGACGAGTCATGAGTGTCTGCATGGGAGAATGGCTACAGTCAGCAATAACAGATACTGTAGCGAGACAAATTCCAATAATTAAGACCATGAAATTCAGTCTCAAAATTTATGGAAATAGTGTTTTGCAGAACCTTTTCAAATGCCATGAGTTTAAATCAAAATCCTGAAATGTTTGTTCCTATGGCAGAATTTAAAAATGCTGCATGCATGTATTTGGCGGTATCGTAATTAAAAATTCTTTTGACAATTCAAAGATTCTTCTGCCATTTTTGTCCTGCAGAGGAGGATCGAAAGCGCTATTGCTCTAGCAAAGACGTTTCGGAAGAAACTAATTTGGCACTACAATTTGTTTTCCATGCAAAGCAAAGCTTTTGTAAATTAAACAAGCAGTGATGTTTATACCGTTTATGTCTGGCTTGCAAGAATGGTAAGGTTATATTTACTTTTTCAATGTTTTCCCATGAAATTATCCGACCGTCGGTACTACATATATATTTCCAATAATGGTCAAGCATGTGTTACAACATGCATATTTCGTCTTATCACTGATAAATTATTCTCGGATCTTGAAAGAAGACACAAATCCCATCTGGGATTTTTTCACTTTTGCGATCGTAGGAGTACAACGCACATATATTATTCCTTGCATGATGACACTTTTCACAGCCTGTCGGATATCGACTATACGAAAACAATACAATGCGGGATTCAGAGAACTTTTCACCAGGGTAACAGACCAGCAAAATCTGTAAGCTACACGTAGTGATTTCTCATCCACACGACTCTTGGCAATAGCCACCACGACTTGATAGGCAAGAACTGGAAGGTAACAAACAATGAAGAACCCAAGAATGTAAGCCATGGTTAGAGTACATCGTTTCTGCCTTGATATTTGTGTTTTCCATATGCTGTTCTGCGATTGACACACCTGAACTGATGTTGACTCTGGATTGTATTCAGAAATCGTAAACACCCTCACTTGCTCCTTTATCTGTTTCCTATGTCGTCGAACCAATGCAAATATCTTACCGTAACAGAACACAGTCAAAAGAAGACACAACATCATAGTTCCCATAACAGTAGGTCTTATGATAGTTTCTTTGGTGTCCCAGAAACGTAGAACGCCTAACGCTAGAGTGAACAGCCAGAAACCCGCCATAACTTTGAGGATCCTGTTGGATGTTACGAAGATAACGTATCTCATGTGAAAATTGAGAGCTAGATATCGTTCCACTGATATCAAAGCAAGTGTGATAAAACTCATGCTCACTGAAGTCCAGCCTATAAGTGAAGCTGTAACTCCAGCCACACAATAGAGTTCTTCATTCTTCAGCATTTCTCCTACTTTCGTGAGGATGTTCAGAGGTGCGCCCGACATTCCAACCAGGAAATCAGTCACAGCGAGGCAAGCTAAGAGAGTGTTGGAGACGGAATGAAGAGAGTCCTTTTTCCAAATCACATAAATTATCAATGCGTTGCTCATAGTGGCTATAATCGCTACAAGGAAATCAAGAACACAGGTTATTATGTTTGTGATAAAGACCAGAGGCGTCTGTTCAACAGCGTGTTTGAGGAAGATGCACATTTCGGAGTCAGCCGTTTGATTTATATCCATTTCTTAACAGGTACGAGTCAGGCACTGTTTCAGGTCCAAGCTGTTGCAAATGCGAACTAAGAAGAACACGAAAGCTGTTTGTGCCTACTGCTTAAGGAACGATTGTTACTATAGCTCCTGTTGTGAAAAAGACAAGATTCTTCCATTAGTGATGCTATATATTCTACTAATGTGAGAGAGTGCAACCAATTAATCTAATGTACACCGTCCATATACTTACTCTACATGTTCATTAGTGTAACCAGTATGAACTAGTATGTATGATTACTTCATCTAAATGTTGCCTTCCAAGTAAATGAATGAATCCTGAGCGTTTTTTTTTTGTCTCTATATTGTGTTCAAATGCTGGAAATCCCATTACCGAGAACCTTGACTTTCGATTCTTCCAGGGAGGCACTGACATCTAGGCCACTGCTTTTCGTAACACCTACGCTTCAAATGCATAAGCAAAACATGTAACCATGCAGACCATTTAAGTAACCCTGATCTTTCCTCAACTAACGTCATTGATTGGAGTCCTTGACCGTTAGAAATGTATTTTAGTTGTCATTCAGTAACTGTTCTCACTTGGTGGGTGGCTCCACCTAAAATGTTCTACAATTGGTCTAGGATTTAATGGAGCTGAAACTAATTGCAGAACTGCACACATTTTAGGAATCCTACTGATGATCAGTTACTGTTTTTTAAAATATTTATTTTTATTAATGATTTGTTTGTCTATCTGTACAATTTACATTTGATGACGCATGCCAGTGTGGGAAGGTCTGGGAATGTTCACCAGGAGCTTGTGGATAAACTGGAGTGCTGAATTAATATACTTAATGTACTGTAACTATCGCTAATTCACTTGTGTTAAGCTTCTAACCCAGTTCTTCTGTTAATATTGCAAATTACACCTGCCATTTAAACCATTCACGCTAACCATTTTAGAGTGAATCTCTTCCTTGGAAAATATTCGTTGTTGCTAATTGAAATAGGAATCTTCATACGTTGGATGAACCTGTGTGTGAGTTTACTCTTTCTATTCTTCTCGGCATTTATCGTTGCACGTGAGTATAAAATGCCATAAATCTTATTTCTAAAGCAAAACTGTTTCTCTGAGGGACCTCATATATAAGCGAGCATCGGTTGTTTATTATCCATGCTGATTTAATTATTTTATTTGCAATTTATCGATGCATTTCACCATTATTATTTTTCTGGTATCCTATGCAGTTTCAAGCTGGTCAATTGTACATTTTATTTATTAAAAAAAAAAATAACTACGACTTCCTCTTGAATAAGCGTAAGAGCAACGGTTGTCACACAAAATAATTCAACTTGAGATATTGATTTACTCTAATATTGTAAGTACCTAAATTTTACCTCTCAGCTACGGAAGAAATGTGACAGTCCATATCTGTACTTCTCGCTCATTGCATTTCCTTTCTGTTTCAATTCTTCTGATTGTTAGAATATCTATACAGAATTCTATTGCTAACATTACCGTAAATACATTCTATTCATATTCTTTTTCCTCATTAAACGTTTGTTTCCTAAAAGCAAAAGACTGGGAAAATTTTATAAGAATACGGGGAGAAGGG
>JANVCJ010090950.1:0-10389 GCA_026413505.1 Epizoanthus ramosus
TGCTATGCTATGCTATGCTATGCTATGCTATGCTATGCTATGCTATGCTATGCTATGCTATGCTATGCTATTCTGTGTTGTGCTGTGTTGTGCTGTGCTGTGCTGCGCTGCGCTTATGTTGTTATGTTATGTCATGTCATGTCATGTCATGTCATGGTCAATGTTGCAAAGAGCTGCATGACAGCTGACATTTAACTGCAATTTGGATGGCCTGTCCGATCAGTTTTCAAATGGAAAGCGACACAACAATCAGTGGTTTTGGCCAGGCAGTCCTTACTTTCTGAATATTCGTGCCGCAGTTTTCTGTTTCCAGACGCGGTCAGGGAAAATACAGTGAGTTTGAGCGGGAAAAAACGCTCGCGCGCGCTTTCATTTTTTCATTGCCAATGGAGTGAACCATATCTCTCGCAGCCTAAAAGAACCGTACTAGGACTACTTAAACGGGGCTAGATGGTGGCAGCTTTGAGTTGTGACTCCTTTGTAATCACACCGCCTGACAACGAGCAGCACTAACCTGTTCCATAATCTAACCATAAA
Source organism: Epizoanthus ramosus (assembly GCA_026413505.1). Taxonomy (NCBI): domain Eukaryota; kingdom Metazoa; phylum Cnidaria; class Anthozoa; order Zoantharia; family Epizoanthidae; genus Epizoanthus; species Epizoanthus ramosus. Next base: position 538 of record JANVCJ010090950.1, read on the forward strand.
AACATCGCATGATACGGCATCAAACATATGGCGTATGCTGTAACCACGATAGCCATCATCTTAATCACGTTCTTCCTCCTCTTGTGTGCCTTTGGTTCCTGGATGCAGCCGCCCGCCGCAGATTCTTCCTCCCTCTCGCTTTCCCACAGTTTGAATATCATCTGCGCATATGCCGGAAATATCAGCAACAACGGAAGCACATACATAGCAATCAGTAGGAACATAGAATAAGCCTGACGTAACTCCGGAATCGGGAAATTTTCAGCACATGGAAATGTTTCAATTTGAAGTATTGTATATGCGCCCAGCTCTGGTAATGCAACGAGAAATGACACCAGCCAGACAAGGGCGATCATAAGCCGTGCTTGAACCCGCGAGAGAGGCAAGGAAAATGGCATGCATATAGCCCGGTACCGCTCTATCGTGACTGCTATCAGTGATCCGGTTGAAGCGGAAATCATCGTAATCTGTAGAGCTGGGAGTGAAATCAAACATAAAAGAGAAATCAGTGTTGTCATGCACGAAGCTTAAACAAAAGAGATCTAGCAATTAGGAGCTGAACGTATAGAAAGAAGTTACACAAATACATACATGCACCCACACACATACAAGTTTGTCTTAGCATTGTATGCATGCATGTATATACGCATTTATGCATACACATATACATACACACACACAGACATGCATACATACATACATACACACACATACACACATACACACACACACACACACACACACACACACACATACACATACACATACACATACACATACACATACACATACATGCATAATGAAATGTCAGCTAAGCCTTTGAATCGCCCAAAAGTTTAACTCTCCACTGCTGTAACAGATCTTTATTTAAACTTTTGGAAGTCACAGTTTCTTTCGGTCATGACGTATTCACTATTGCACAATGACAACCTTCTTTCAAATAGTTGTACATATATTCATACACACATAAATTAATACAAACGTTGAGCGGTTGGCCCTGTGCAACAACTTCCAAGATAATATAATAAGTTGTGATAAATTCAGGTATAAATGATAAATATATACAGTTTATATAAAAACGTGTCGAGAAGGATTTAAGAATATATTTCATCTTTTAGCTGAAGTACATCTGGCGAGCAATCTCGGGGACGATGTTCAAATTTTGCTTTTGTTTCATGTGTATTCTACACATGAAATAGGGCAGATGTTTCTCCCCGAAGAGAACTTTGTACCTAGAAAAATAATATATATAGAAAACCATAATTTGTTTGGTTCTTGAGCGGTAGGAAGGGGCATCACTAAGAAGTATTGTGTCTTCATAGATACAGTGTAAAGAACTGACGCGACATTACACTGGTTTAATAGAAGCAAAGGCACTGCAATGTCTGCCTTTGATATCATTTTTTGGCATCCCAACACATTATATTAAGAGCTAAAAGGTCAATTCCAAGTTTAATCATAAAAGAACTGAGAGATTTACAAGAAACGTTTTGAAAATTTATGCGAAAGTTTTAAAAACTAATTTAAAAACCTAAAGCAGACTATGTTATTTCCATTTGAGATATTTTGTAGCATGTTGATGCCTTGGTGTGTGTAGTAGTTTGAGCACATGGAAATGCCAGTGTGGAGTCGTGGGTTCGATTCCAAGTTTTTAACTTTGAGTTTTTCCTCTCAGCTAATGATCACATTCTCACCTTTTGACACGCATTTCTATCCGAATATTCTCAGTTTCGCACCTTATCGACCGTTGTCAAGTTTATGCTTTTTCAATCTAACAAAATTATAGATGAAGTGGAAGACTATAGCACACACACACACACACACACACACACACACACACACACACTAATAATAATAATAATAATAATAATAATAATAATAATGATAATCAGCTATATTATCATTATGTCAATGCTGTTCTCAATTGCTCAAAACGTAAGAAAAGCTTTTTCTGAGAATCTGAATTTCCGGAGGAAAGGGTCCATGCTCTCAGACCATTAATAGTTGGCGCCCACTGATTTTATTACGTCTATATTTTTCGTTTACTTATAGCATTGTAATGTAATGTCACACGAGACTGAACTACAACACTTCCTCAACCGTTCATAACTTTAGATTTTCGTCGGTTCACTTAATTAGGTTATTAATTATTTATGCATTAATTTATTTTGTCTTCTGTTTTTGAGAAGATTTGTTTTGCTCGAATTCAATCTCTTTTCTTATATAGATCCGACATAACACAACACAATCGTCTGCGGAACTGTTTTCCCCGCAGACTGTTGCTTCCGACTGTGTCTTACTTGTAGGAATCTGATACAATTGCTACTTCAGGGAAGTTCAGACTTTAGCAGCCCCGCAAGAGTCTCCCATATACGGTTTGAGTTTGTGGTCAGACTGAAATCTAGAAATAGTAGGAGTTACAAATGGTCATATGTTTTGTGAAGAGAATCTGTCGTGACTCGACGGTTTAACCACTTGCGTTGTTATATTTTTAGCTGAAATTATCACATCGAGTAGCCATCTTAATCGCTCAGTATATCTGCCCTAGTATAAGCTGTTTAGCAAAACCTTTGGTTATTTATTTAAGTACTGGCATTCATCTTTCAAATGCAGCATATGAACAACTCATGGAAATGATACAGGGATGAGAGAGGTTTAGAATTTCTGAATTATTTTCCTATCCTCCCCCTTTTGTCTACAAGCTCAACCGGAATTCCAGCCGCGAAATTGTTGAAGACTCTTGTGGGAGTAAACGTGATCTCCTGCACTCTCAGTCCTATGGACCGCCCAAACCCTTTAATTATAATGTAGTCGCAAAATTGATTTTCATCTAACAGTTTAATGGTAGCTTTGTGTAAAGTAACTTAAACAAGGCAAAATACTCTACAGCTGTGTATGCAAAGCAACTATGATATGATTATAAAATGTTCCGTCTAGCTGATGAATACATAAATTCTCCCAAACGACAGGATCTCGTATCTCTTTTTCACAACCCCCTCATTTGATATAAAAACCCCAAACAAACCTAATCGCATTTTCACACGTGTTGTCGATCATCAACTTTTGCAACTGCATGTATATAATTAACAGGATCAAACACATCAATTGTTAGCTGAATATATAGTTATATCGACTATCAATTCTTGCATTTGGCGACAATCACCGACGTAAAAACTCTAGTTTTCATAAAATCTAGTTTACCCAAGTTTAACTCGGACCACTGACTTGTAAACTAGCTAGCATTTAACCATGCGGCAACGCTACATACGGTACACAAAGTTGTGAGCTTTTACAATACTCCCAAGTCTTTTCATGCAAAAAGAACAGAAGGGATCCCTTCCGTGTCCCATCTGCCCCGCTGGGTTTGTTCCGAACAGTTTAGCTAATATTATGAGGGGAACATGCACTTCGTCGAAACGCCTTAAGATGATCTATTCCAATATCATTAGACTGACCAGCGACTCCAGCTAAGAACCATAAAAGTCCTTTAAAATAAGAAAAAAATATTCCCTAATACTTCGTATAACCAAATCCAAAGTCTTTCCTGCTCACATATTAATACTGAAAAAATAATTTAATTTCCCGCAATTTTGTCTTCAAGTCTCCCTTGCCTTAACTCATTCTAAGGTTAAAAACGTATTACTAACCACAAACAAGAATCGTCAGGTTCCCTTTCTTCGAAGTCAACAACAAATAGGTCTGATATAGTTAAAAGCACAATTTACCATGTAAATATATCGACATGTTTACGCTTTTACATTCTTTCTGCTTCCGAAATCAAAAGCTAATTATGTTGCGAACGATAATAACCTAGGTCGCTATCACAATACTGCAACTATTGCATTTTAAATATTTAGAAAAGCTTAGTAACTTGTAATATCAAAATTACTAAAAACAGAAATTGCCCTAATAATATACTCAAGAAGAACATTTATTGCCTGAAGTGTCACACTTCATCTTCTCCCAAGTGTTCTGGCCTTATGGCGTCTCTCAAGCTCTCGGAACTATAACGATTTTCAAACATTTGGTCAATGTGATTAATAATGAACAATAATTACTTATTTGCACTCGCGGCCTTGAGAAAAAGTACAGTTGAGAGTGATTTATGTCTTATGGCTGAATATTGGACCTTCGTTGTCGCATATACTGGGTTAGATAGCTACAAGCACCTGACAGATACACACAAATAGGCTACAGAAACTAAGAAGCAGTGCTCTTTGCTTGTGACCTTGTGCATCTTTTCCTGTTCAAAACATCAGAGTAGCTAGTATAAGTAAGAGAGATATTAGGTTCTGAACTTAGAGAAAATATATGCTTTCAAGCAGACTTCTTAACAATCAGACTTCTTGACAACAAGATGACAGCAAGGCAGATGCAGTGGTCCATCCAGTTGAGCACTTGTTGTGTGGATGACTTTCAAGATGACGCAGATTGCTAATTATGATATGTGAAGTGACGACCCAAACAATTTGGTGTTGTTCTGCTATAAACTAGCTCAATGCACCATTTTGTTGCTACTGTTTCTCTATGTCATACCTAGATTATTTTGAATTAAGTTTCGATCCGGCCGTATTAGAATATAAAAATGTCACGTGACATCTATTGTTGTTTGCATGACTAAGCTGCATTGGTGCTCACGTCAACAAAGATTGAAAAACAAACAATTCAAGTAGTTTTTGTAGTTAGATTAACTTGAAAACTATACTAGTACCTTTCTGTTCATATAATATGTTAGTTTAATTTATTTGGGAAGCAAAGACAGAGAATACATAGTTTCGCGCAGAGTGCGTGGTGGAAAATACTAAACTAAATTACACAGTTCATTAATTGGCAATCTTACCAACACTTTCACGAAATCAAACCTTGCTTCAATTTTGAGTGATATATCTTTCCTTGTGATCCTTCGTTCGGCAATGTCCTGTCATTTTCGCGTTTTGAAATATAGTCTTTTTGTAATTTTTTGCTCTTCTTTTCTAAGATGGGTATAATTATTTCAAACATTCCAAACCATATTTGTCAAGCATGATACTGCGGCCTTGGTATTGCGCCTTTAACTTTCAGATGTATTTCGTGCAAATATCACATACGATTGACTTCACTTTCCTGTTTTAGCACGAATCGAAAAACCAACTCGATTTTGTAAACAAGGATGTTAATCTCTGGGCAGTTAAGAAGTAATATTATTGTGGTAATTTAATTTAATTTTCTTTTCTCGTTTCCTTTTACTTGTAGTACCGCTGATGGCCGGACTTGGTTCTCAGAACTCAAGGCAAAGTGCACGTGAAATCACGAGCAGCTAATCCTCGTAACAGGGTCACGTCTCAGGGATAGGCTAGGTCACGTTAGTCAACTTATTTCAAATAGCTTCATGGTGATTAATTCCTCGGCATTTGCATTGCAGTTTAAAACTGATAAAAAAAAACTGCAAATGTCAATGTTAACTTAGTTTCACATAAACTTGTATGTTTCATTCACTATTGGGTCGATTTGAAGCGCTGGAATGACATGTAGTCATATTGCTAGCTTTAGTAATATGTTATTTTCCTATCAAATATTGATCTTGTATGATACGCCTACATATCGTTGGTGCTCATTCGAAAGGGTTAATAGACAATTTAAAACATAACGGCAAAAAAAACCGTGTTTCCCCTAGTGCCGACACTTTAAACTTTGTGCAAAATAAATGTCACCAGACCACTTCCTGAAATGAAAATAAATACAATAAAATAAAACACAGAGCAGTTAGTGTAGGAAATGAGCTAGCGACATCATTAAGCAATTTTCACCGAAAACTTCAGCGAGAAGGTGTTTTATCGCTAGTTGATGTCAGTGCCAGTGGAATGTCATATTCTTTACAAGATAAATGTAATCGATTGTGTGCGTATGTAGTGTTAACGCTTGTGTGCCTCAGAATGACTAAAACATCAAACCGATTAAAACTAACTGAAAACACGAGTGATACGTCGAAGGGGCAACGTTTGAATAAACTATCTAGACTAGCTATTTATTGCATTATGAACAAAGCCACTTTCACATGTCATAGCTACACTCTGAAATGTCTAATATCAGCTATACCGGGCGTAGAAACGCTGCGTCGCGCTATGTGAATACAAAAATAACTTAAAATAACTCCAGAACTAATTTCACGAGACAAACCTTTGAAACATAAAGCGCTTATGAGTACTCCAAACCATGTAATTTTCTCATGCTTTGTTTTAATATTTCCTTTTCATGTCACGCGAACAAATGAAATAGCCTTTGGGCAATAGATGATCTTGTCGCTGCCTCTGCTCTATTGTCTATGGCACGAACGGAACAAATGCAAATCCATCGAACATTATATAAAGCAATAATTGCTTCAATTTCCAATCTGCAAACATGATATCTCACTTGTGACGTTAAGTACGAATGCTATCAGGAAGGAAGAGCTCACGGAGGGACAATATCGTTCGTTTAGGGGATAACTTATTTTTATCTTATGTGTTAAGTATAACAAAATAAATGTAAGGGTTATTAGACAGTCGTTTATCTTAGTTTAGACCATATATAAAGACCAAGTCTTGTACTGAGATCACAATCTACAGAGTAGAGAGGCGAAAACAGGAAATCGCAAGCACTTGATCATGAGAGCTAAGTCTACTAAGCAGTTCCAAATGGAACGACGTCGATCCATGACACTCAAGGTAAGGCACTCTGCCATTTCGTCTCTCATCTTTTCGAAATATGCATTCTCCTCTTTGCCTCTATAATGCCTTATATACCTGTCAATATGCGCGTCTCTTTTTGTCTTTGGTACCTGTCTTTCTCTCTGACTATCTAACATCTCCATCGGCTTGTTACCCCTCACCTCAATTCCCCAGTCACTGTCTCCCTCGGTTTGCAATCTTTATTTTTCTCTTCTCTTTTATTGTCTCTTTCGGCTGTTTCTTTTGCCGCGTCACTCTAAGTCTCGCTTCTAAGTTTGTGGGAATGAATTACACAAAAGAAAAAAAATTATTCCCTAATCTTTCTGCTGATAAAAATGATAATTACAAAACTTTGAGATGAGCACAAGATTCTTGCTTCCTCCTAATAACATGGTTATACGTCTCAACGCACTTCGCCACATCAATTCCCAGATCAATTGAAAACATTTACAGTTGCATAAAGGGTTACCACATCCTTTGATACAGTTATATGTCAAATATTTTTTCTCCTCACTTTTTTTCAGATTGTCGCAGCAGTCCTACTTACTTTTATGATAGAGTTTGCATCTTCTGCACCTGTAAAATGCGGAACATCCACGCATTTACATCTAAGACACTTTATACCAAAATTAAAGAATTCAAGTTGGATTATTATTGAAAGAAACCCAGCATACACCATAGAATCAAGTTCCACGAACGAACAGCGAAAAAGAAGACATAGCCTAACAGGTCCAAAAAGACCCAGCGATGTGCAAGCAACTTTCTGTCCATGGAGGTGGGAGTTCGACTTTGATCCCAACAGAGAACCTCGCCGTTTACCCAAGGCAGTTTGCAACAACTGTAAGCCGAGCATGTGTAAGCAAGTGGACTTAATGCATCCAGTAGTAGTAAAATCATGTGACAAGATCATCACAAAAGGACAAAAAATTAACTTATGGAAGAAAACAAGAGTGACACTACCAGTAGCTTTCTATTACCTAAAGCCGAAAAGAAACTAACAGAATACCGAAGAACGAACCTTAGAAACATTGAATCAATGTTGGCGAATGCCGAGTTAATAGCGTCGTCACAACGAAAATATAAAGTCGTTGAATCATGAATAAGATTGCAAGCTTTTAAGTAAATTATCTACATTTTATAATTTACCTATATTTGATAAAGTTAGTGGAACCTGATGTAGCTAGACATTAACCAAATCGCCAAGTTAACCAATTTAAAGAAGCAAAACTGCATGTTCAAATATCTGGTTTATGCTCAATGTAAATTCCATGAGAATTATAAAACGTTGTCTCGAGAAGAGACGAAGGATGTCTAACAGTCTAACATCACGTTCTTCGTTATAGAAGGAAAACGAAAGTAGCTTGTTATCTGTAGTAGAAAATAATGGTTGATAAAATATAATTTCATAATCTAAAAGAAAATCGTTTAATAAATGTTTGATTTGTCTCTAGACATTTTGTTTTGTCTTCATGTTTCTACGGTCTTGATGCTACTACTACGAAAGTATTAGACAACAATAAAACAATACATTGTTATTACTACTACTACTACAACTACTACTACAACTGCTACTGCTACTGCTACTACTACTACTACTACTACTACAACTGCTACTGCTACTGCTACTACTACTACTACTACTACTACATGTACTACTACTACTACTGCTACTACTACTACTGCTACTACTACTACTACTACAACTACTGCTGCTACTACTACTACCATGCACAACTGCTACTACTACATGTACTACTACTACTACTGCTACTACTACTACTACTACTACTACTACTACTACTACTACTACTACTTCTACTACTACATGTACTACTACTACTTACTACTACCACCACTACTACTACTACTACTACTACAACTACTACTATTCTCTCAAACTTCGAACCAGCAACCATACGCTTCTCGTGGAGTCAAACAACATATTCTTGAACTCAATACTACGTGCAAAAAGAACTTTTTTTTGTGAATTTTGTGATCTAACCGAGTTGAAAGACAATATCTATTTACTTTTCCTCTGCACCCAGTACACAAGTTATAGGGAAGTGTTCCTCCAAGAAATAACAATTATTCTCACAAATCGAGGAGACAAAGACAATTTCATCGAAAATATATTTTGAACAAATATGCAACCAGCAATAATTTATCTAACGAAATGCAATAGTAAGCTAAGTGTTACACAGAATGAAAATGTTTCATAAAACATTTTTAATAAATATTTTTCATTGTTATAATTGTTGTTGTTACTGTTATTACATATTGGAAGTTAATACTGCTACTGCTATTACTACTACTATACTACCAGTACTACTACTACCATACTACTACTACTACTGATACTACTACTACTACTACTACTGCTACCACTACTACTATAACAACAACAACCACAACAACAATTTATTAACACTCACAAATTAAAATAGTTTTTTACAAAATGAATTGATTTACAATAGAAGAGTGCAGGCCACTACTATTACTCCTACTACTGCTACTACAGCTATTGCTACTGCTAATGCTACTACTACTACCATTGCTGCTGCTGCTGCTATTAATGCTACTATACTACCAGTACTACTACTACCATACAACTACTACTACTACTACTACTACTGCTACTATTACTACTCCTACTAGTTCTATCTACTACTAGTACTGCTGCTGCTGCTACTACTACTACTACTACTACTACTACTACTACTGCTGCTACCACTACTACTATACTATACTACTGTTACTACTACTACTACTACTACGGCAGACAAACACACTCATTTTATTTTATCTAGCTATGTATACAAACTTTTTCAATTTAGAACTGAGTTATTGAATACATATGTGATGAAATCTCAGTAACTTTGCCAAGTACATAAAAAAGAAATCGTGTCCATCCATATGTAATTAATTAATTAGAATTAAGATAGAGATTATGTAATCCACAGCTTTGGCAATTTCTGTTAAGAACATGCTAATAAAGCTTATATTTTTACTTTACTTTACTAATACTTCTACTACTGGTACTACTGCCACTGCTACTGCTAATGCTACTACTGCTACTACTACTACTACTACTACTACTGCTATTGCTACTGCTAATGCTACTACTACTACTACTACTACTACTACTACTGCTGCTGCTGCTGCTATT
>JANVCJ010090961.1:0-10387 GCA_026413505.1 Epizoanthus ramosus
TATCTATCTATCTATCTATCTATCTATACACACAGGCTGTGGTTGACGTCACTGAGACAGAGAGTGCTCGATACATGTAGAAGAGCAAGAATATATATTATATATTATAACATGGTAGGATGTTACAGTTAATAATAATAATAATGGTTTATTTATCAGCGTATCCACTACAAAAGGCTCTTCATCTGATAAAAAAGGCTCTTCATCTGTTACAATTTAGTAACTCGAGTTATCTATCTACTTACCAATTCAGCTTGTTCTTAGAACTGTTAAGTTAAGAACGCTTTAAGAACGTTTCAAGGTTGAAACATTCAGTCGACCAGTTTCAGCTCAGACATAGTATATACCACTGAAGTTAAACAGTTATCCGTTATATCCCCATATTTCTTCCAGTATTTACTCTTTTCCTTGTTAATGTTTTGCTGGTTAGTAGCTATATCTTATCCCTAAACACCTAAGAAGCCGGCCTCCAAGACCAAACAACATCCGAGAAAAGCAGCGGAAGCTCACAAACCTGAAGTCCTTGCTTTGTGCCCAAACACTATGCAAGTTGGAAACTAGTGGACTCTTCGAAGATCCAAGATTTCTTGACAATAAATTATGTTATTTACCTTCTTCAGTGTTCGGAACTGGTTTCTGAGTACTCCATGCAGAATATACTGAACGCAGAGAGCATCGGGCAGGCCATATATAGATGAAGCATATTTAATATGTTTCAACTTCAAGTATACCCCCCGTGTTTCTGAAATTTAATGTGAAAGGCTAGAAAAGCCATCAGGAAGAGAGCTTTCAGTGGTTACATTTGGCTACCCTTTGCAAATCTCTTGTTGAAGTGAATTCAATAGAATCAATACTCACATTTTAAAAGATAGATGAAAATGGTGATGAGAAACAGTAGGAATTTGTTTATTATGAATCGACATTGTTTGGGAGCCGACGAATAAATCGTATACCAACGTCCAAATCATTTTTAAACATTATTGTTCAATTTGCTGCGTTTTGCGTAGTTGACCTGTCAATGTCAATTTCAATTTGTGTTCAGTTGGAACTTGGTAATTAGAATATATTTTGAAATCTATGTCTTAAAATACGTTTTACGTCATTTAAAATATTAATGTAGGTACATTTTCATCTGCGGAATCTCGGCGGTAACTCCGTACGAGAGCAGCGCTCTTAATTGACGTTAATCAGTTCGGCTTCATTGAAAGTGATTTAGCAAAAATGAAATTACGGATGAAACCCTTCAGGACACAACATGCGAATTTCCTGTTATCAATGATTAAAATTTCTCCAGATTGTGTTATAAATAAGGAATATAAATTGGATAGGCAACTGCTTGTTGCATTAATTATTAAAAGGGCAAGCGGAATAGTTTAACTAGTCGATACTCGAAAATACATGCTGATTTAGTTTTCTAAAACATAGATTTAAATTAAAAGTACATTTGCTATATGTATGTGTCGAATTTTACAAAGCAAAAACTTTATATATATAGTGCCTTACATGAAAATCATCTTACGCAAATATGGCTGTTAACTAACGTTTTACAGAATATATCAATAAAGTAAAATTTAAATGGTTTTCGAATATTCTGTAAATTTATCCAATGATGTCGTTATGCAGATCTTTATACGTTACTTTCGTAATTAAGTTGTCAAGACGTTTTGAAAATTCCTGATGTGTAGAATTTTTGAAAATTATTTTTGTAGATAACACAGACCCACAAAACCATATACACATATACATTTACAAACACTGAAACATGTACTTTATATATATCTTTAGTTAATAACGTTGGGAAAGAAATCCTTCATTTGTGAGAATGATTGAAATGTAGTTTAACAGGAAGTTGAACTCGAGTCTATGTGTGCTACCTTAACCAATGATCCACTAAACACAACCACCCTGACAACACAACCTGGAACTCATTGTCGATTGAGTTCCATGACGATTCCAAGATAGGCTGATATATCGAAGGTATAGCATACAGTAATGGGTTGTATGTGTAGCGGTAGACACAGGTTCTTATTTGTGGACCCTTTTGTATATATAAACACACGTATATTTTAATTCATGCTCACAAACACAGATAGTTTTAGAGATATAGGAATATTGCTGTATATTCACTCATATGTTATGTTACGTTACTTTAATACGTTACTAAATTTAAGCGAATCGGCTAAACTATAGCGGTAACATTAAAGGCTTATATGTATGTACTAGTTGAAAGCAAATTATTGACAGTTTTCCAGCCCATTAATGAAATATCTTGTTTTTGATGTTTTTTCTTTGAAAAGTTGAATTTTAGCTATTTAGTGGAAACAACTTAAAACAGAAAAGGCTCTTGAAGAGAATTTCGCAGGACTTTTACTGAGAGTACTACATGTACTTACCTTGAAATCAAATTTGACACCAAGTCATCGGCCAAAACTACATGTAAACAATGACAAACATGTACAAAAAACGCTGCAAAACTAACCTTGTAATCATCAAGTTCTGTATCAATGCATGCTATCGTTTGTTGAATTTCCTGAAGTAAAGAAGCAAGGCGGCACCATATATCATCGAGTATTTCGGATATGTGAGCATTACATCTTTGACATTGTTTGTCCACTCGCGAGATTTAAGAATTGTGTCTGCGATGTTATCAGCTGATTATATTCATGTTGACAAGTACATTTCAAAGGGCGGCCAATCGTAATGACGTGAATTTCAGCTGAAAAAACTGCACTGGAATAATGTCACTTATGAAAGGATTATTTGTCGTTAGAGTCGTAGCTTTTTTATGTAAGTAGTCAAACATAATTCATTGATAATTGTCAATCAGCATATCAAAGTCTTTCGCAGTGAAATTTTGCTATCAATACAACCCGTTTACTCAGTATTTTTAATAGTAGAGTTTTAATATTAAAAGATTGTATCACCTTTATTATATGTGCAATTTGCTAAGCGCCTATATCTTTATAGCGGTAAAGATGAAAGATAACATTTTTAAAAAATGCATGATATTTTCTTCAGCACTGCGAAAGTGATCTTTGAGACCTTTTTTGACATCTAAAAATGGTTATGAAGGATCTACATTAGGCAAGACTGATACAAACTTACGAAGTGTGAAAATTTGATTTGGAAGATACCAAATTCAAAAAGATTTAATTTGTTGAGGGAATTTCGCAAATGTTCAAACTGTAATATTTCTAACTTTCAATTTCCATACATCAATCAAACCGATTCTAGTGTAACAAGCCCGTTGTCGTCGTCAAATTGACTTAGAAATTTTTGAAACAAAATTGCTATTAATGTTGTTCGTGCCTGAATTCTAGCAGAAACGTAATTCAGTTTACCCAATAATCACCAATCTTAGTTCATAAGCTGTTATGTATAAACACAACATTGCACTAAAATGATATTATGCTAGCCTTTACTCAGTACCATATATTTGAACCTTCTGTATGATTTTAACTTTCAGACACCAATCGGAATATATCTCGTTGTGTGCACAGAATATGTTTTTTGCACGCGGAATGTGTTTTTTGCACGGAATATGTTTTAGCATTAAAATAGGATCGTTTTGACACAAAACAAGAGAAGAAGAACTTATTTTAGAAAAATATTTTGAATGTTCTGTACAGAGCAGGTAAGCATACAAAAATGTCCATAACTTTGGAGGAATTGGTCACTTCGTAACCGAGCTACACGCATTTTTTTATAAGAACAACGAAGCTCAAATCGCCCAAAATTTAAGAACAATTTTAGAACAATCTGAAGCTGTGAAGACTTGGAGCCACACCTTGCTCTTTTACAGCAATCTTATTAACCTATAGAAATAAGAACAATTTAAGAGCAATTTGAGGCTGAATGCCCAAAATATTAAGAACAATGAGCCTCAGCAAAAATACCTGGTTCTTATAAAAAAAAGGCGTGTATCAGACAAATAATATTCGAAACATTCTAATACTGTAATTACTATAAAGCGGCCATCTTGGTGTACCAAACTTAGGTGGTACATCACCGTATCGACATTTTAAAAACTTTCAAAGAATACGTTTTATGCTGATATCGGAGTCCTTTTAAAAGCCGAACATTTTTATAGGTATACCAAAGAGCTAGCAACAAATACATTTGCTCCCACGAGAATTCCGCAATGTTTCTGTGATTTTAGACTTGGAACATACAATGCAGGTATTGCTTAGATTACTGGAATACTTTTTTATCTCTATAAAAAGAGATAGGTTGAGTGAGTTTTGCTGTTCAACCCCAATCCCTGTTGTTCTCCTTTTGCAATATATCACCCCTTTCACACGGACACGTTTTCAACTTGGAATCTATAACCTTTTTGAAGACGTATCTGTGTGAACAAAGTGAGGACAGTACCTGCGAAACCAAAACATTTGTTTAAAATTGTTGGAATCCTATCACTTTCCCCTGATGAAGGCTGGAGATCAACCGAAACTTTGGGATTTTAAATAGATTTTTGCATCTATAGAAAAACATCTAACCAGAGTAACTATATATATAATATTATTTTCAATTTTAGATGTGACACAAGTTTCTCTCTGACTTAATAAAAGAGATGGACGTTTCGGGTAAAAATCTTCACCCTTCTTCAGCTAGTGCTTTAACATCGCTTTTATTAAGTCGGAGACAAACTTGTGTTTTAAGATGAGTCGCATTTCGGTCAACTTAGCTCTTACTCTAAACATCTATCAACTGACACGAATGCTAGTTTTTCTATTTAATCTCTTCTTGCCGTTGCCCGATGTCTCAATCCTTCAAATTCTTTATTAGAAAATTGAGGTAGATTTGTGTTTCCCATTTTTTGTTTAATTATTAGGTGTCTTAATTCGTCATAGAACGGTAGGTCTATCTTGGTCTGAGTTTTAGCTTAACTACAAATTTACTGGCCGGGAACAGATATTCGGCATCACATCAGTTAAATATTCTTGCCAAGGCTTGTCTCGTACGTCCTTACGTTAGTACTGAAAACGTCGGCATTAGCCAGGAGTAAAATGATATATTCTAAACACGTCTTGTATAGTAGAAAAAGGACACACCCTAGCTCGTTCCGGAGTTGCAGTTCAGTTGTTGCAGTTAGCAGTCAGCAGTTGAGTTTAGCAGAGCATCGAGATTGTATACCACAGCAGAAAAAGATGCCGTTTCTAAAACGTGTCTCTAAATTTTGATGAAAAAAATGAATGATAACGTATGGCGTGTAGGTCCTTCAAGAAAAAAAGAAGCTCTCCAGTTTTCAGGAGGGGAAAATATACCATGAGAAAAAAACTGATAAGTACACGTGTTGTAACAACGAACTATATTGTTTACAAAATTTATCTAAGAGCTTAAAATTATTACGATTTTGTGTAATTTCGATGCTGCTTCTCGGTTGTGCTTTGCATTATTAATTAACCGGCTTTACTTCTCTACTAGAAGATGCAGGAAAAAATGGTCTCTGTGTTGTAACGACGATTACATTGCTTACAAAATTTGTCTCGGAGCTTTAAGATGATTACGATTATGCATGGATAAGTTTTCGATATTTACATCTGTAATCATTATTAAAATATATACCACTTATGAATAGGTTACTATCCTCTGAGATAACTTTCCCAGAGAACTGAAAACGTTGTGTATGTTATAACCGCTATGATGTTGCTTCCAAATTGATCTAAGAGCAATCCGATTATGATCAATCTCCACTGGCTTCCCGTAGAACAGCGCATAATCTTCTCTCTCTTCTTATGAATCTCTTTTACCACTACAATCCGAACATATGACTCCAATTCTCATTAATCTCCACTGGCTTCCTGTATATATAACAGCATTATCCTCAAACTGCTTCTGGTCCCCTACAAAGCTCTTTTAAGAAGAAGTTCCGTAATGAAAAAGTTCCGTGGTGAAGATGTTCCGTAATGTAGTGGAACTTCTTCACCACTACACTTCTGCCCGTACTCTACGCTCAAGTAATTTAGCCATCTTACCGTCCCTAAATAAAGAAGAAGAACCTATGGCGATA
The DNA here is from genome assembly GCA_026413505.1 of Epizoanthus ramosus. Lineage (NCBI taxonomy): Eukaryota > Metazoa > Cnidaria > Anthozoa > Zoantharia > Epizoanthidae > Epizoanthus > Epizoanthus ramosus. Next base: position 6,011 of record JANVCJ010090961.1, read on the forward strand.
AATCTTTCTCCTCTGGCTCTGCTACCCGAAGACTCTGAAATGCTCTACCAAATCCCAATAAACGCTCTCCTCCCGTCGATGTTATTACAGCCAAACTGCTTCAAATTATTCAGTTTTTAAAATTGCTTTTTATCATGTTATCTTCTTAACAATTTTTTGTTATAAAAAGCATTAGGATTTTTAGTCTAATGCGTTTTTAAGAACTGGATATTATTATTCTTTCAGTTAAGAGCTTCATTATTGTTAAACAATTTAATTTTATTTAAATTTTCAATTTAATGTTGCATTTGAAGTTCTTGTTACATAAATTTGCAGCACTATATATAGGGGCTTATTTCGTGGATAATTTCTCCAAAGGACAAAATGACAGCATTAATACACGCTTTTTTTAATGGTGAAGTTGACTCCAAAAATCTAAGAACAAGGTCAAACTCGGGGCTCAGGTGCCAAACAATTGTAGGTGAACCATTTCAATTCGCTACCTCAACAGTCAGCAATAAGACAAAGATAAGAAAGATAAAGATAAAGCACTTTATTTAATGAGGGTAACACATTTACACTTAAGTAATCTTCCATGTGACCCTCAACCACAACACCGGGATCACTACCCTGCTCTTTTCGACAAGTGCGTGGGTTCTTTTAAGTCCCCTTGGCCGATGATTTTTTAGGAGACTAGGCCAAAGGCTAAACGTCCCTGTCCAAGGACGGTGTGGAGGAAAGAAGGTCGCACAAATTCAACCCCCGGCAAGGCCGAGCATTGAACCCGGGAGCTTCGGGTTGGGAGTCAAAGATCTTACTGACTGCGCCAACCACGCTCACACATATATATATCGAGGTAGAAGGTTTCGCAATGAATGAACACAAATGCCCTTTCTTGCAAGACCTTAGAAAAAATGTTTATTCTAAGTAATATAGCAAAAACGAATGCAAGAGATACCGAGAAATAGATGAAAGCACGAGGAAGAAGCCAAGTGATTATATTGTTTCGCGATGTTTAGAACGGCTCATGAATCAGAAAGCACGAGTTTTTGATATGGCTTCTCAAGTAAATCGAATATTGTCACATAGTCAACGGAAGAATTTTGTGGTCGATTTCATTTTTGCATAATATATTATTCAAATGTATAGATATATATAAGAAAAGGCTAAAAATATGAGTATTTAGAACTTGGTCCAAACGTTTTCGACTTAAAGTCATCTTCAGGGTAATTTAAATTTGATGCAGCATGCACAGTTATAATGATTTCAAGTTATTCCTGTGGGAAATAACTTCGCAATAAAACTGTTTTCTGTTTGCTGAATTATTTAAGTTGCGCAAATTATTGTGTAAATAACAATTAAACAAAATATGACAATCCGCACGTGTGTCAGCGAATGACTCAAGTGGCAGAGAGAAACATATTCATTCCTTATAAGATGTTAGAAAATATAACGTATTTCGACATTGCCTCACATCAGTTTCAAGATTAAATTAACAGGACCGCACAACAATAAACTTATCAAATATTTGTAGTAGTGAATCAATACTCATTGTAATTTCATGGTATTTACAAGGTCAATTTCTCTTGTTTACGCTTATCGTCTACTTTATTATCAACAATGACTCAGATTTTACATTTACTAAATTAATGAAGAAGGATTTCAAAACTTACCTTATTAAACAAAGCAAGAGTATATTTTTCTTTCATTGACTTTTGCAACGTAAGGACAATTAATGTGAACAATGGCCTTTCAGAAAGCTTAAAACCGTGGAAGATTAAACTTCGAAATGCTAACACTTGTTACTTGTCTTGCCTTTACTTCAAGATATATGTATGAGTCAAATAATTAGCAAATCGGATATAACACGTCGATAGAAAGATAACAACTAGGCAGTTTGCTGGTTTGAAAATGCATGCTAGTCTATTTTATCTTCGCTTCATTTCTTTGAAAATGAACTGAACTACGCACTCTTTAATTAAAATTATCACAAGCAAAATAAAACACGCTATTTCTTCCATGTAACCCTGTCTCTATGTATTTGCCCCAACATAGGAGACTTTTGTCTGCGCATGCGCGCCAAATCACCAAAAATGAGCTGAAATGAACAAAAAGCTGTTCGAAGCGCGGGAAAATGGACGACGACTTGGCACGCGCTCCTTCGTCAAACTTTTGTTGTAGGTTTCTTTAAATTGCCGAATGTTGACGTGTTGTAACTTTATGTTTTGCAACCAGTATGTTATAAGGAATTCCAGGTGATAGTACTTTTGAAAATTGTTAAAAAGAAACTGACAATTTGATTAATCGAGCTCAAAGCTTGTCAAATGTTGAATGTCTGAAAGGAGCAGTTTTCAAGCCGACGGTTGAAGATTTGTTTTGGACACACATGTTTTGTGAACGTCGATGGAAAACTGGACAGTCCTCCTGTTGGCCGAATAACTGAGAGGTAAGCTGAACCTATTTTAATACTCAATTCTGACCATTTAATTCAAATAATGTGAGCAGATAGCACGATTTTCTTAGCCGAACAAGTACAGAAATACATTTGTGAAGCGAGGCTAAAAAAGACCTTATTATTTGATCTTGAAAAGTCGTCGAACTGTGAAATAACAACAATTTGTTTTGTTTAACAAGATCTTTTCCCGAACGAAACAGAAGAGTCGAGGGTATCTTTTGTGGCGAATGACATCGGTTCTACTCCATGTTATGGATTTTAGTATGTCAATCTGATTGCTTGGAATTTCAAACGCAAACTTTTTGACAAGGCATTCAGTACTTTTGTCATGACTCGTGATATGGGAATTCCCGTTTAACAGTGCTAGGTTGTTTATTGTAGAGTTGATTTACCGAGTATGAGAGCATATAAAGTGGCAAGGCTAACACTGGCTTTATTTTTCAAGCACAGCATAGTTCTCATTACAGACAATTTCGTCAAAAATCCATTGTCAACTCTTTGTCTTTATCTCAAACAATCGTTGAAGATTGTTTACTCAAAATCTGACAATACGTTTTGCACCAATTTTATTGTTATATTGGCGTTTGCAAGTTCATATGGCTTAAAAATAAAACCAATAGACGCATTTGAATACACGCAAATATTTTTTGCTAGTATTCTTTAAAATGGGTTCCGCAATGAGAAATGTTTGTTTTATCGTAAAATCAAAACTAGTTCGTGATATGGGAATCGCCGTCACCCAGCAATTTATTTTGAGTTAGCAATTGGTTTGACCTCAAGAAATTGAATCCTAATGTGGCAAGCGTGCGATGCGAGCTCCAAGAAATGGAGAGCCTTGTTTACTGGATATTTTAGTTATGGAACTTATGCATTCACCCAGGGTGAGTAGGGGGCAGGACACTTCTGTAAAGTAGTTATAAGCTTCAATTAGTTTAATTCATCTTCAAAATATCGTTTTGTGCTTTTCATCTTGCTAAAGTAATAATCACTGCTTTTGCTTTCTTGAAATACTGAACACTGGCACCAAAATCAAGCAATGTGGGTTGTTACTATTAAACTAATCTCAGAACTTTGCAGTTTTGAACCTTTTTGAAGAATAATATAGAATTTCTACCAATAAACTTTTATTCATAATTCAGTCACAAATTATACACTTTTGCAGGTTGTGGTTACATGTTTTACAGCTGATTCAAGTAGCAAATTGACTATTGAATTATGTGAGTTGTAATGTATATTTATTATTTTTTGCAGGTTGAAATGGAGCATTGATGTTTTAGCATGTTTGGAAAGATTTAAAAGACACATTTGTATACATTTCAGACTTCACTGCCATTAATCTTTTGTAAAAAGATCTTAGAAAATGTTTTACTAACTACAACTACTTACAACATGCAACATCCTTATTATAGTAATACTTAGGCCACAGATGTACTGGCCTTGCACTGTCCATATGCAAGGTACATGACTGTATAATGATTTTTTGTTCGTACATATCAAAACAACTATCAGCTAGGGACAAACAATTTTGTGTTTGAAGGGGGGGGGGAGTGGGAGTGGTACAATCTGGCCAAAAGAAACAATGCCATTGATTGAATACCAAATTCTCCCAAACTATTTTGTAAGAAATGTATACACAATGGGAATTACCGATTTCGATCAACACCTGAAACACTGCTGATGCTATGGTCCATTCTCCCTACTATAGTATATAAACTGTACACACTGCAGTGATTACTGATAAATATGTATCCAGTCTGCAAGAAGAATTAATATTCATTTTACAAAATTAATGTTATTAAATAAACTATGAGGTTGATATTTCAGACCTACAAAATAAAGGCCATTAGTTATTTAAACAGTGACAATCTAGACTACGAGTAGTCCCTCTTTTTCCTCATTAGATCGTCGAGTGAGCGGTAAAAGAAAAAGATGGCTGGTCGTGT